>JARLTB010000052.1:12595000-12797500 GCA_030141615.1 Unio pictorum
ATTTCAAGTTGTTGCTACTACTAATAACATACATAAAAAGACGTGCTTGAAATGAAACAATGTTCTTTTCACAGGATTTGTGCAGAAGCATGTTTAAACTTGTCCAGAGAATACTGTAAAGAATTATTAATGTATTTCCACCATCAACATGACGCTTAATTTCCAGCTCTTACGTAGAAATGTAGTCCCGCTGTTAATTTCTTTAGAAATGCAATTCCACTAAGAATGAGACACTTGATTTCCAATTATTTGTGGAAATGAAATTTCACTAATAATGTGACACTTTATTTTTAATTCATATGTAGAAATACAGCAGCAGGAAGGATGGACCTTATAACCTTTGGAGCAAGTCTTTTTGAAAATATAGCTTTAAACGAGCAGGAGTGAAAATACAATGTCAATAACGTCATTACCGAAGCCTCTGACTGACCGAGATTTTCACTAAATGGGTTACCTTATTTTTGACGCTCGTGTTTATTTGTGTGTTTGTTTACCCACCCGCCCATTTAATATTTGTCGCCCCCCTCTCTGCTACTGTTGCGTGTGCGTAATTAAATCAGTATTATATCCATAATGGAATCTCACACAGCAAGATTAGATCGAGAGCGACAAGAGGCAATTCGGAAATATCTCCCCGTCCGTGATTCTGTCACTCTAAGGTGGAATTTACAGAGGATGTAGAAGAGCTATTATACCCTGTTACAGAAGCTACCAAAGGTCTTCTTCCCACGTTGGATGAACCCGCTAAAGCAACTGAAGAAAGCAGAGAGAGCTAAAAAAACAAAAAGGATTCTACAAGAACTTACAGCTGAAATAGCTGCGTCTCAGCCGCAATTAGAAGAAGAAATACAACAAGTACTTGAGAGTAATAACAATGTCCATGAGGAGGTCGGTGATGTAAGAGATATTGTTACGCCAAAACCAAAACCACCAGCCCGATTTACCGAAGATGGTTGTAGGATACTTCGAGAAAACACTGGCGGTGTGCGCAACAGGATATCGAGATCGTGATAAAGTATTGGATCCAGTCACCACCAGTGGTTAAAATAAATTGGGCTCATGGTATACCTAGAATCACTAAAGAAAAAAGATAAATTTGCAGAATTTGAGAAACAAGTAAATGAAGAGCGTCCTTACCAGGCGTTTTGCAATTCAGACCACCTCGTACTGAGTAAGAAGAAACAACTGGAAGTGGTATTGGTTCAGGTACCAGTGGGAGTGGTCTAATTAGTCCGTGTCCCAGCAACGTCCTTGCCGATTTTGAACGACTACATATTCATTTTGATTGGCGGAATTCGAACCGGTAATAATTCTCCAGAAATCATCATTGAAGCAACTGCTATTTATCAACGATTATTTATATTTATTGACGTTATTCGTGCTAAATGTATTGGTGCTGTTTGTGATGTTACTAGTAATGCATTCTCAGCAATCATGAATAGACTAGCACGATTAATAAGACGAATTCCGCAACCAGTAAACTGCACAGCATAGACGTTATTCCTTCAGATGTCAGTAAAATAATAAATCAAGCTGCAAATGTTCGCAAACAAAATAAATGGAATCGTTGATGATTTCTTTGGAAAACAAACAGTTATCGTTATTAAGGTCTCTGACATTAAAAAGATCATAATCAGTGCAGTATATTCAGTAGCGTCTGGATCAACATTATGGACAACATTATGTCAACATTATGGACAACATTCAATAAATCCATCAAACATACCGCTAAGTTAACCAGCATATACAGGTTATCAGTACTTGGTGTTACAACATGTACAATTATCTACCACCGTTCCACTGCGTTATCCAATTAACGAATTTACAGGATGTGTATTAGTGATCCTGGATGAAAACGACGAGGAAATATTCGTGGTGGAACCAGAAGTGAAAAAAGAAATCCTCGGCTTCGGCTTAATTTACTATTGAAATAATCACTAAACTACCAAGTACATAAATCAAAGTTCAACATTGCAGATACAATCACGTATGTGAGTGGCAGACCAAACTGAAAAATATCGTTGACGAGTATACAGCAAATGTAAAAAAAATATCGCAGACGTGTAGTTGTCGTTGACATAATTGTGTTATCGGCATCCGCTGTTATCGTTGGAATCTGTGAAATTCTATCATCTATCAACAATAACAATGACATCGGCAGCAGTTGTACTAACTTGTATTTCAGCTGCAACCACAATTGCTGGTATTATTAATACCATCGCATAGTATAGTAATAGAGATGAATTCGACAGAGAATATATTAATGATTTTTCCGGCGGCATCAAGTCAGAATACAAACGTGTGTTCGATCAACTGCAATATTTGTTTCAAAGCGTCAAACAATATTACAGCGACGATACAAATCAGCAGATCATTGCAACGTAACAAACATTTAAACCAGGTTGCATCCGATCTTAAGGTTGTCAATAACTTATTATTGAAACTGTACTAGACCGTGCTGATGGAGTATTGAATGTCTCAGCAATTAAACAATCATTCCTGTACGAATATGTAATTACAGAAGGACAATTACCTACATTCATAATACCATAATTTAACGCCGATGAGCTAACGAAATTAGTTATAGTCTGTGTGTGTTTGTACCCCCTGCCGATTTCAGTAAGGAAAAGCATAAACAAGATAAAAAGTCAATAAATCTTACTCAATTAATTCATTGATTTATAATTTCTAACCCGATTGCGACCAGGGTGTCCATAACACCTGTATCGTCTGCGCGTCTGATGTTTAACGGGGATGTAGACGCAGACTATAGTGAAATCGATAAATACTTTCCACATATATCAGCTGCATGGTTAAAAATAAACACACCGGCAGGTATTCTTAAGTATAGCAATGGTCCACACGGTAGCTCTCGTCATATTTCACCAGCGATTGTCAATATCAGAACAACGATCGTAGTCAATCTTGTATGTGGTACTATTGATGTCACCCCTTGTTTTTTGTCAAAATTGTATTAGAACCCGTTAATTCAGTTGATATGTCATAAAGAACTATTATCACGTATACATTTCAAACTTACTCACCAAACTGGACACCTGCTTTTGATTTACGGAGATAATTTTAAAATATAAATCGGTATGTGCGTTCGTAAAGGGTTTTATCAAATCTGTTTCTCTAGAGTGTTTGCATCTAATACATTTGAGGGATACTGAACGTTGTTTTTTTTTTTCTTTATATTTCTTGGAATACGCAGATTTGATAAAATTATCTGCGACATGTGGTACCGAAGGCGTACAAATATAAAATATTTTTCAACTGCATTCATTGATTGAAATATGATTTCTTCACCAGTCTCTGTATTTACAGACTTAATAACTCTCCTTGCAATTATTTTGTGTTTACCAGTATTTAAAACTTTGCCAATCTCATTATGTAATAGATCGTACATTACCCAGGGAATTATCAAGTTACCTGTCGTTGATATGAGCAAGATCCTTTCTGAGTACTCCGTGAAAATATTCATGGATAAATCTATGTGAATAATATCTTTTTTCCAACAGTAAATCTTAGATAATCAAATTTATTAACAGAACCGACTGTTTTTCTTAAATTGATATCTCCTGATAATAACATCACGACAAGCCTCGTAACTCTTGATGATGGAATGGATGTTTCACTAATACATTTTATTCCATTTTTGTAATAATATTACTTGTCTAAATAATTATTTTATTGTTGGAGTGAAAATCTGGTGAGATAGTCTTCGGGATTTCTTATCACTTTGTCATTACCGGCGTTAATTTGTTATCATGTTGTTTTAGCTCTCTGTATTTTTACCACCACATTGCACACTCAACTGCGTTTCCCCAACACAACAGTTCAAACACGGTTTTGGCCCTAGACTCCATCTATCAAGTCCATGCATATATATATGCATGCCTTAATTTCAATATAGAGTTAAACCCCTAACTTGCCAAGTTGAGCTTTTGTTAATCCAACGAATGAAACACAGTTTAAACGCATTCATGGAGCCAATGAATGACCAACGAGCGGTGACGATTATTAATTATTTCGACATAGATTATTTTAGAGTAAGATTTATTGCGGAAGCGAACGATATTTGGATTATCTGGGACAAACGTGACCCGTTCCATTACATCATAGTGGACATATTGTCATGTTAAATAAAGATTCCAAACAAATAATATTGGCTGGTATTGACAAACCATATTATGAAAGAGTGTATCCGGTGACTGCATTTTTATGCAATATATCCGCTGAAGGATAAACCTAGCGTTTATGATCTCAAACCGACGAGACAGTAAAAAAAGGTTTTACTAAATGAAGCAGCAGCCGAGCGAGTTACCGAGCACTTCACAAAGGCAATACGTGGAAACAATTTAACGGATCTAAGACATCAAAATATAAATGCGTGAGCAGAAACATTTTAAGATACCGGAGCGTCTCTCATATATGTTGCTGTATTAGAAAAAATATTAATATTTCCAATAAGAGTGAAAACATTAACCGGAGAGATTTAGTAGGAATCGAAATATTTAATAAAAATGAATCTTCGATTGAGGTTATTGATCACAACTCACACGCGTGGACTTCACATGTGACAGTAAAATCGATCAGAATTTATCAAGAAAATATATTCGATTTTATTAGAAATACCAGTAAAAACGATCATGTATCCGCGTTTCAATGTTCCGACAATAGAAACTATGATCTATTTGTACAACCTAATGTATATATTTATCGTCCAGAATCTCTCCATGAAGAAATGAAATATCAAGTTCTTGCGTCGAAATACAGCCCTGAGGATGTTGAACAATTACTGAGTAATTGTTTTACCATTCCGTCAGTTACTGCTTATTTCGCTCAGAAGGACAATTTATGGAAACCAACAGGATTCTAATTTTTTGAAGAAATGCAACACATTTGTGTGGGATACGGACGCGGCGGATTGTTGATTACTAAATACGATTATAAAGATGTTTTCTCGGTTGATATGGTTGCATGTTTGCCCGGACGTTTTCTTCGAATGGGCAAGTCGGCTGCATATTTTAAGAGATTTGGTCATCCAACTCACGAAATGACCAGAGATGCGATAAATGGACTCTTACCAGATTTTGACCTGACTGGATTCGCTTGTATAGAGTCATTCGAGTTTGCCCGAGAAACCTTCATCCGATTGTCAATGTTCGGTTTTTGGAAAACATTTTAGAGAACGCGGTATGTCTCTAATAGTTTTATTAAGATATATGCTTGATGTAAAAATATCAATATAGATGGTTGTAAGTAAAGCAATTATATCATACCTTCCGCAGATACAAGTTTGGTGACCACAACAAAGGAAATATTTGGATGATGAAAATCCTGATATAACTGATTTTAAGAATAAAATGGCAAAATATATTGGCAGAAACATAATTGGTAAATTTACTCAAGCATGATACTATCATCATAATTTACATTGTACAAGATTAGTTATAGAAGATATTGAACTCGATTTTATGATTTCTGATACAATGGAGAGAAACACATTTATTATTCGAAGTAATGTTAATTTATCAGATGGAGCTAAATTAGGTACAATTGTAAGTTACGCTGCTGGTGCATACCCCAGTTTAACCATTTAAGAATCTCTACGCTTGCGTACGTTTCGTTAAATTTATTATGATGATAAACCGATTTCCCGATGCCGCTGTTAGAGTCGCCACAGATTCCTTTCAAACCAATAAAAAGAACATACAGGATTGCTTGAACAACTACATATCTTCACTGATGCATCATATAATGAATGGAGAATAAAACAAGAAAAGATTCTTAGTTCTTCACAGTCTGCCGACTTGTTTCAAATCAAGGATATTTATTTTAAAAAATAAAAAAAAGTATCAGAATTGTCAGCTGTACCATCGGTATATGATCCTGTGCCCAGATATAAGAATTTTTATCTCACTGGACTGAGAGGTTCATGTAAAACAACACGTGCACTTAGAATTATTCCTGAACTGTTGCTCATGAGTTAAATCTCATACTTATCACTGCTTATTCCAATGGAAGGGAGATACATGGACTCCTGAACGAATGGGCTAAAAATATATTACAAAGATTATTATCTAGGATGAAATATGCACAATGTCGCTGGAGACATAAAACTATTTAATGACTGGTTGTTGACAAAATGTACTGCTGTGATAATGTGTGACGCTCATGGTCAATCACCACCTTTTGTTGGATTGTCTCCACATGAATGACTAATAAATGTTCGTTAGTTAGTATGAGGATATCACTGATGATCATAGAGCGCTTGATCCAGAATTAAGAAAGCTTAATAAATTAATCAGACTACATCTAAATAAAGTTCATTGTGAAATATTGCATGAGACAATTTCACAAATTTTTTTTTTAGGAATATGTAGAAACCGGATGATTTAATAGTTGCAAGTAGAAAGATAGTTCGTGATACACTTCAACAACACTTATTTGTTACATAAAGAAAAAGTTTCAAATCTACATGTACCACTGTGTTATCGCTCAGCAGATACTCGACGGCAAAATATCGACGTTGAATTTCCAGTTTGTGTTAGTAAACAGAATCTTGTGTTAAATGAGATTGTTTTAGTTCCTGCCAGTGTTGTTGAGAGCGCGTTAAAAATGGACAAATCTCTATGGACGCTAGGATCTGCTATAATGATTAATTCATCACAATGATTAAATATTTATAATACTAATATTTGGATTGTTGATCGTATCGAATGGTCAAACTTAGTTTATCTTGCAGTGTCTCGAGTCAGAAGAATATCTCAGCTGCGGCGGATTTTCGTAGACTTCGCAGAAATTAATAATCAAACAACTGCTAGCAATGGCAACGATGTAATAAAAGAAAACATTAGTATTGGTCACACACGTAAAAATGTGATGCTTATTTGGCTTGAATGTAATCGACGTCAAGGCACCTGTTCACAAAAGTTAAGACTGGTAATTATGTGTCTTCAGGAATTACTTGTAATTGTTCACGTACAAGTCCACGTTGAGGAGCAGTTGATTCTAGTATGTAGATTGTATGTATATCCGTGGGTCTTACCACGCTGGAAATATTACGCGTTGCTACACTAAAAATAGGATCAGTTGCCCTTTTTACAACCTTCAAGTTCACCAGCTTCGTATACATATCTTACAGTCACATTACCTAGTACTAGTTGTTTGGAGAACGAGTCGTGGCGTTTTATTGGTATATGGCTTTTTCTGATCGCATTATTGGTGTTCATAGAAATTGCATAAGTATTTGCATTATTTAACGCAGCTATCACATCATGTAGTCTTACAGCCCTGTTATGAGATCTCATGTCCATTTTAACTTAGTTCAGGAATATTTCCTGCGCATACTCATATTCAAATAACCACTCAACAAGCGTTTGATTAAATCGTTCAACAAATTGCTGCGTGCCCTTGTCTGATTTTGACGTTATGTTGTTTCATCATCGACGTTACTGCACCAACAAATTCCTTGCCAAGATCAGCATGTAGCAGCTGTGGCCATTGCAGACCACCACTCGTTCAAATGCAGATGCAACCTGAGTTGCTGTTTTAGCTGCTAATGGATCTGCTTCTTTATACCTACGTGCAACGTCAACAACAGTTAACGTATTTTTGTGTGCGTGACTGACGTCCATGTCTTCTAATAGTATCGTGTGGTAAAAACAAAGTATCTGCTTGCTGAATTTCATTAGGTTTGCTGACATCAAAATGTGCATACGGAATTTATTTAGGTGGTGGTAGATAAATTTGCCTTAATTCCTGTCGTGCTTACATGTGGCATTTTGCAGCAGTTTGGCTAATCGCTGCTCTACCCTTCCAATATCCTCTTGGGCTATAACAATCGATTCAACAACAATAACAATAACAGCAATAATAATAATAATAATAATAATAATAATAATAATAATAATAATAATAATAATAATAATCGGTTGATTAATTACCGGCCTCTAGAAATAGTTTGCCTTTCATCGCAGATTTTACTAGGAAGCTAGCAAGTTTTTCTCTGATATATTTATTTTGTATGGAATTTAACGAGTGAATCAATTTGATATATTCTATATGTCGTTATTTTTTATACGGTGTATCATGAACGTGACATGATTGATCAATCGCATTTATTGGATGCTCTCCGGGCCATAGTTGATCTCGCTCGTTATGTCGAATATCAAGCCAATTCCAGAACCACAAAAAGTATGTCCAGATAGATATTCTTCTCCTGGATACTTAGCCCATGGAGCTCTTCTAATTTTCCTAACGAAGAAGCGATATCTCTACATGTTTTATTTAAGATAAATTTGTATTTGCTTGTGCCACATTTTGCACACTGTAAGCGCATTCTATTTTTTTATTATTACTGTTGTTAATCCACTTGTGAGGGTGGATGCTCACCATCGAACACAATATAAATTCATATTATTTATTATATTTGAACAGCATGGATATCACTGATTTTTCAGCGACACGAAAAGACGAACAAGTCAGACATGATCAAGCGCTACCAAATTGTATCAAAGCAAATATCATAGGCCTATCTGGGTAGACAAAATTGTTGCTTGATCTGATAATGAGATGACTCCAGTGGTATAAGTTATATTTAGTGGCACCATCTGTAGATGATCCACGATGCGTGTTTAAAGATTTTGATGAAAGAGCAAAGTTGTTGGACGAGGATGGTACTGATAATATCGATTTTATCACCGATATTGAAGAAGCCCCATCTGCAGTGGTCCTCGATGTATTTATTCATAATTAACGTAGTGTACGACGATGTGATACTTGACAAACAATCAAATCCAGCTCGAAAAAGACACAAAAATAGCGATGTTATAAATGTTACTCAGCGATATACACAAATGAATAAAGTGATCAGAGATAACTACGATATTGTAGTTGTGTTTAATGGAGTCGATACGCATACTCAGCGAAATATGTATCAGACTTGGTCCTCAGGGATATGTATATGCTTAGGTTCAAAAAACTTCTTTTCACTTGCGCAAACTACCCCATACGGATTTATCACGACAAATGTACATAATCATCGGTCGCGATATCGCGAAGGTCTTGATAAAATTTTGGGTTGAGAGCTAGCAGCAGGGACGGTGACGACAATTACTGAGTGGGTGGGTGGGTAAACAAAACACGCATAAAAATTTTAAACCACAAGCGTAAAAAACAAAGCAAGAAAATGAACTAACCCAATTAAAGAAAATCTCGGTCGGTTGGAGATTTTGGTTTTGGATTTATTGACCTTATATTTTCATTTTTTTAGGAAGCTTTTTTTTTCGAAAGAGATTTGCTAGAAAAGTTGTAGGGTCAACCTCCTTGTTGCTAATACAAATCCACTAATAATGAGACACTTGATTTCTGATTCATATGTAGAAATGCAATTCCACTAACAATGTGATATATAATTTTCAATTCACATGTAGAAATACTATTCCACTAATAATGAGACACTTGATTTATAATTCAAATGTAGAAATGCAATTCCACTAACAATGTGATATATAATTTCCAGTTCACCTGTAGAAATACTATTCCACTAATAACGAGGCACTTAACTTCCAATTCATATGTAGAAATGCAATTCCACCAATTAATGAGATACTTAATTTTCATTGATTAGATAAAAATGCAATTCCACTAATAATGAGACACTTAATTTCCATTTCATCTGAAGAAATATTCTTTAAGTTAAACTGGTCACTGTTCTCAGAAACAATTTCTGCTGCAAAAATGCTACATATGTACAGTGCAGTCAACGGCTTAATAAAGCTTGCATTGGACCCCCTCAAGATAGTCTACATCCTGTGAAACAATTTGACTTTATATGTAGCATAGTCATTTAGTCATTTCATTCATTTTAAACAATTGTACGTTATCTGTAGTATAGTCATTTCATTCAGTTAAAACAAATGTACGTTATCTGTAGTAAAGTCATTTCATTCAGTTAAAACAAATGTACGTTATCTGTAGTAAAGTAATTTCATTCAGTTAAACTGTTTTCTCAACATTTATTGACTGCTCATAATGTTTTTATGGGATGTATTTGTCTGCATAACATGCTTTCTTTATTAAAGCCATATTATATTCTTGATTAATCACAAATTATAACTGAGCACAACTATAAAATTGATTCAACAAAGAGTGATGAGAAAATAGGAATTCATAATTTTGATGAAAACAATCTTAAATATCCCCACTTGACCTATGTCGCAATGAAAAAACTAAATCATCGTCATGTAAACGTATCAAATATTCGTTTCTAGAATCTCCTAGGAACATACTCATCGCTCGGCTTTGAACTCACATCCATGCAGACAACCTTTTTATAGCTTATTAATAAAACAAATACGAAATTAGTCAGGTAGACCTCTACCCTCAATTAGAGACAAAGGTCAAGCAAACAATAAAACAGTTGCATTGCTATAACATTAGCATGCTGTACAAAACGGCAAAATTATATTGCATCTATTCATCGATCGTATCTCACCAACATCTGCTTTATAGCTGATCATCAATCGTTTCTCATCAAACATCTACACTACACCTGATCATCGATCGTATTTTATCAAACATCGACGCTGTACCTGACCATCAGTCGTATCTCATCAAACAGCTGCTTTGCACCTGATCATCGATCGTTTCTCATCAGAAACATCTACCCGGCCATCAGTGCAATATAATCAACGCTAATCGTTGCATCAGATCATTGATCTTAGCTCATCAAACCTCGAATGCAACACCGTGATCTTTTTTTCTATTTTTCCAAACACTATCTTTTTATCTCACGCTCGCAAACTTTCTGTTTCAGTAAATCTCTCGGCATCGGATACCAAATTATGGTATACTGTTCCTTTTGAAATCAGAGACTGAATTTTGCAAATTCAAGTCCTTGCTTTCTTACAGTATATTCAGCTGCCATTTTACTTATCTGTACTAATAACCAGACTGGTATTACAATTTTATTTTGTACACATATTATTTTCTTGTATTGTTTTAGTAAGCTATATAGTACGCTTTGTTATTGCACCTGCATTTTTTGTTATCTTTTACGTATGTCTTGTTATAAGGATCGTATGAAGACAATATTATTATTATTACTATTATTATTATTATTATTATTATTATTATTATTATTATTATTATTGTTGTTGTTGTTGTTGTTATTATTATTATTATTGTTGTTGTTGTTGTTGTTGTTATCATAATAAACAAATATTATGAAGGATTCATATAATATAGAGGATACATGTAATGTGTAAATTTTATCTGAATTATATATATATATATATATATGTGTGTGTGTGTGTGTGTGTGTGTGTGTGAGAGAGAGAGAGAGAGAGAGAGAGAGAGAGAGAGAGAGAGAGAGAGAGAGAGAGAGAGAGAGAGAGAGAGGTAGGTGGGAAGGAAGGGGCTGGATGATTGATTCAGCAAATATGAGGCATACATGGCAAGAATATATGTTGCCATTGCATTATTGGAAACTAGTTTTGAAAGAAATCTAACAACCTAACAAAAACACTACAATTAACATGTACTTATTTGTAAGAGACACTTCCTAAGTCAACTGAAAAACATTTGGATGTTTTTCATAGTTTTATAGATCATGGGATCTAAAATAAAAATTCTTTTCATCTTTTTTTATTTTTTTATTGATCTGTTAAATATATACAATCATATTACATTTACATTACACAAGTTGTTAGCTTCATTAGGCAAACTTTTAACAATACACGGCTATTTTGTGTACCCAGTAATCATGTTTTGTGTTCACTCCTGGAGAAACATTCTAGTAGGTCTACATGACTCTAATCGGAGATAGCTGTATAGTCAAACACATAAGAAATGTATAAGTTAAATGGCTGAACTAGTTAACGTAATTAAAAAAATGTGTTATAGATCATACTGTGTTATGCCTTCATTCCTTTGAAACAAAATTAAAACCGCAAAACTGATTAAACTTTGACTCGTCTCCGAAAACAAATGAAAACAAAAAGCAAAAGCGAACAAGACACCGACAGGCTTGCGTATAGTAAGTTGATTTAAAAGTGAGACGTTCAAGACCACATGTACAATATTTATTAAGAAACTAGAAAATTACAGCCACCTACGGTATTCAGATCTATTATATTCCAACATAGTTCTGGAGGTTTCTATTTGACTGGATATATTTTTTATTGTAGAATGGCAAACGCCAGAGCCAAGGCCGAGCAGGCGGACCAGTCCGCTAAGAAAGCAGAACAAGACTCGGATATTGCCAGATTAAAAGCCAAAGAGTACGCTCCAGAGTTTCATCAACCAGGTAAGAGGGACAGAGTTTCATCAACCAGGTAAGAGAGACGGAGAGCGAAAGATGCTTCTAAAGGTCTTTGAGTTTTCACTGGTTTCTTGAATTTTTGAATCACTCATCCATGTAAATTATCTCACCTGGCCGTAGCAATTTTGTATTTTTAGTCTCTTAACCACTTAATCGAAAGCACTGGACCAGATTCAGCCAAACTTAAAATAGTACAGGAGGGACTTGTGTGTATATATAATGATGTCGATCAGTCATCAAATATGGCACACGTTCCTAAAACTAGAAGAAAACTTTAAACGACGTATCAAAATTATTGAACAGAAATAACTAGATTTAACAGGAAGCATCATGGCTTGGAGATGTTCCATGTTGTGCAAATGAGTCCAATTGTGTGCATCTTAGATACTGAGCTATTTCTTTAAACTTTGAAATGCCAGTTTGAAAATGTTCTAGGCTAAATTACCCCAGACTGATGACTAGCTATAGTGATACCCGTATCGGTTCGTGAATAACAACTCCAGATTGGGAAAAGCGTGGAATCATACCCCACATATCCGAAACTTCTTCTTGAGCAAGAAACGTAGCAGATCACTCAATAATTTTAGTTATAATAAAGCAATAGCCAATGAACTTTCAGCATTTTCTTATACTCTCCTAGACTGTTTTTGTTTGCACCCTAAATATCATATATACATTGGACATTTTTAAAATATTGGATAATAAAGAGACATGTCCTCTGACGAATTCTGGTAGATAATGTACACTGTTCGCAACTCGGATGCAGCTAGAAGCGCTTTATATACAAAATTAATGGTCGTGATATGTGTTTGTCGGGAAATTTCTCACATATTGGATTGAACAAAAACTCTAAAGGTTGCGCGATCATTTTGGTATGAAGATTGATTTCCCCCCCCCCCCTTGTTTTGACATCTAAATTTCTATGAAACCTTTTTACCTGTGATTGTCAGTTACTAGCTTTATACATGTGAGTGTTATTTACTAGCCTTTTACCTGTGAGTGTGTCATTTACTAGCTTTTTACCTGTGAGAGTGTTATTTACTAGCCTTTTACCTGTGAGTGTGTCATTTACTAGCTTTTTACCTGTGAGAGTGTCATTTACTAGCCTTTTACCTGTGAGTGTGTCATTTACTGGCTTTTTACTTGTGAGTGTGTCATTTACTAGCTTTTTACCTGTGAGTGTGTCATTTACTATCTTTTTACCTGTGAGTATCATTTAACTAGCTTTTTACCTGTGAGTGTGTCGTTTACTAACTTTTTACCTGTGAGTGTCATTTAACTAGCTTTTTACCTGTGAGTGTCATTTACTAACTTGATACCTGTGAGTGTGTCATTTACTAGCTTGCTACCTGTGAATTTAATTTACTAGATTTTTACCTGTGAGTGTCATTTAACTAGCTTTTTACCTGTGAGTGTCATTTAACTAGCTTTTTACCTGAGAGTGTTTCATTTACTAACTTGTTACCTGTGAGTGTCATTTACTAGCTTGTTACCTGTGAGTGTGTCATTTACTAGCTTTTTACCTGTGAGTGTCATTTAACTAGCTTTTTACCTGAGAGTGCGTCATTTATTAACTTGTTACCTATGAGTATGTCATTTACTAGCTTTTTACCTATGAGTTTCATTTACTAACTTTTTACTTGTGAGTGTCATTGACTAGCTTTTTGATCCGGTAAAGCTGAATAAGCAATATCTTTAGTTGCCAGTATTTTCTTTTTTCATTTGAGTTCAACATTAATTATCAAATCTCTACAGTTTTGGCATATTGGAGCATAGAAAAAGAGCTGACTATTGTTGTAACGTCGGTCATCATTTGGCTGTAATGCATTGTGTCAGTCAAAATTTTCCTGCAGAACGATCTGAAATTACCATAATTTCCTTGGATTGAAAATAATATTGTCACCCAATAATGTCCTTCTGATATTTGATCCCCGAAAAATAAGTATCATGCTTAATTTCTAATTAATATGCTTGAGACATTTCTATAACGTTCGTTTATTTAATTATATATATATATATATATATATATATATATATATATATATATATATATATATATATATATATATATATTATTGGTTGTTCAAAATGAATTAATACACGAAGTGGTAATGGGCACTATTTATGATTGAAGTTGAATGCGTTACAATACACTCACGGGAAATCAAGTTTCTAGTGAATAGCTTTTGGCTAACTGATATCACTGGAGCGTTCATTTTCTTCTGTATTTCTGGGAAGAAACTTTCATTTCAATTATACTTCTGGGACCTTTGCATCTACCAAAAAGTATCATACATTCAGATAATAAACAACTATTCACGAACCTAGGCAATCATTTGAGAAAATCATGTAATAAAATTGTTCAAGTACAACTGTCACTGTTTGTGCCCGTGAACATAAAGCATTCGTCTCAGTATTTATTGACAGATCAAAAAGCAAGCAAACAAATGAACCCAAA
Source organism: Unio pictorum (assembly GCA_030141615.1). Lineage (NCBI taxonomy): Eukaryota > Metazoa > Mollusca > Bivalvia > Unionida > Unionidae > Unio > Unio pictorum. The sequence goes on from JARLTB010000052.1 coordinate 12,609,790, forward strand.
AAATGTGTGGTGATTTAAACACGACAGGATTAACTAATCAGAACAGGTTTTTTTTTCACTTCCTCACAATATCGTCTGTCGTATAATACATTAATAAATGGTCATCCGGCTACACAAAGGGTTCGACACTTTTCAACCGTCACATTTCATCGAATAATACCACGGCAAGTTGTGGTCTACAGTGTTCATTCTACTTCTGATTTTAAGCGAACAACATCATGTGAATGCATAATTGTTGTAAAACTAGTAATCTGAGTTTGCAATCATTGCCAATCAAACTTGATGTTACACAAATAAAGCGTCTTGCGATTGGCTGAATATAGATCTCAAGCTCAAAGCCAAGCTTAACAGGTTTTTTTTATTTCCAGGTGTCTGCATTGTTCTCAGAAAAACACAGAAGTAGTCATATTATGATTGCCAATGATATTAGTGTGATGAATTGTAAGACATTTTCTTACGCTCAATTTATAAAATCATCATATGAACACATGCATGACCAGCATTATTTAGGAGAAGAGATTGAACTTAGAACGATATCATTGATGTCAAACACTTTGCATTGACCATAAGCAACTGCCCAAAATAAGAAGAAAAAAAACCCAGTCTGACGGATGTATATGTATGAGGGTTATAATCCAACAGTTAACCATGAAAACAACAGGTCATAAAGCCTCATGCTTTCGGCATTACGCTTTTTTTTAACCAACCATTAATATTAATTAAGTGTTATTATTTTCGTGAATCAACATCAAGCCTCTGCATTGTGTTTTATAACCTGTGTACGGACAACAAAACAGATCCAGTAGGTTTTTATTATATATTTCAGTTTCAAGTCACTTCAAAGATTATCATTGTCATAGTCTATTCTGGGACCATTTTCCACAAGCAGGCCAACATATTATTGTAATAAAGCATACCCATCACTACCGTTTTTAGTAAGATGGCATAAGTGTATTCATGTGATTTTCTGAATCTGTATTGATTCTTTGCTTAGGGGAGTTCTGCTCATCATTATTTTCTTTATTGTTAAATGGGGAATCCAAAGGTAATTAGAGTACATATGCTATCTCGACAAGTAATGTGTGAGTTTGATTCCTCATGCCAGGCATCATTTGATTCCTTGGTGACCGTGGGTCATGAGATAAAGTCTGCCATGTGTGTGGTTAATTAACGGGGCCATAACTGTCCATTTTGATTCCATCCAGAGTTTATAATAAGTAATTTGGAAGAGATATTTTTTGAGAGTGGCATTTTAGATATGCTAAATTGAAGTACATACAGATTTCATTGCAGTACATGGGCTTTTACGAATCTTGGGATATATAAATACGGATCTTCGGATCTTAAGTCCAATACATAAAATGCCAACGTTTTACTAACGCTCTACACTTGCTCCATATATTTCCAGACATACCTTCCATGACACCCCAAAAAGACCCCTGAATTTCGGGCAAACAAAGTCGGAAGTCTCTAATGTCTGCAAGATCAGTGTGACATGATATTTCTCAAAGTATGTGTCGTAACATGCTTGGAAAAATAGCTGATGAAAGGACACTGTTCTTCATGGTCCTCTTAGAAGAGGACTCATTGGCGTATGACGCCGATGTTAGACTTACTTACTTTTCATTGTCCGGTGTTTGCGCCAATGCAGTAGTTAACACAATCTTACAGAATTCCAAGATTGCTTCAATATGAAAGTTTCCAATAGGAAAGAGTCGTTGATATAACGCATAAAACGCATACCAGCAAGAAGCATCGTACTTATTTTTCCAAGCATTTTCAGTTTATCTGCTGTATCCAGCGAAATAATTTCTAATTTTTTGCATGAGCGGCTAAATAAGTTTCTATATTTTTTCCTATGTAAATGAACTCGGTCCCTAAGCTTTCTTGTGCAGAAAATTTGCTTTAAAATAATTGTAATACATAAGAGTGAAACTTCTTGGTGATACGAATTTTAATAACGACTCTATCTTTTCAGTAATTTCCAAAAAGAGCCTCAATGATTTTATAATGCCATGGACCCCATAATGTCCATCGGCGTTGAAGCGCTACTGCGTCATCAGCTACGCCAGTTTAAAATTTCCAGGCCGTGGATTTGATCACATATCTCTGTAAAATATTAGTCTCTCATTTGACATGCGCGCCTCTTCTCTATGACCTTTGGGCTATAAATCTGGTAATGGTGGAATAAAATGTCAATATCTACTCACAATGTTACGTATTGGGTTTTGTTGACAAGGGTCCTTATTTTTGAAGAGATCATAACAATATCATAAATCGACTACCACTGCACTTTGTTCATTACTCGATTTTCCTTTGTCATTGATATCAAAACTAGAGCTTAAAGTACAAGTCTGATCTTCAGACATTGTAGCTCTGTAACATTGGTCCGTACGTTAGTAATACAACCGGCCTTCGCGTTATTGCATATTCTTATATTTAGCTTTCGGATCTTAATGCCGACCTTATTCTATCCATTTCCAGGAACAGATATTATTAAAAAGAAACTAATGGAGCAGCAACAAAATGGCCAGATGACAGAGGATATGTACGATTTTAGCCACGTCAAAGGAATGCAAAACCATAACCCTCATTTGCGCTCAAAATCTGTGAGGGAAGGAAAAGGCGATAATCCTGGAGGAATCCCCAATGAAATGGAACACTATCGTAAGACAAGTGCACAGGCTGATTTTAATTATTTGCATGTAAATAGCAACTATCAATCGCCAAATTCCCTTATAAACTCGACACAGGATAATGTGATGATTCCCAACCATTCACCTCATAGCCGAAGCCCCTCACTTAAAATTAGACGATACAGTTTCCTTGCTGGATCTCGAAGGGGTAGAGGATTTAGTGAACTTTTTAATTCCACAATCCTTAATGACCATTTTGATCAATATTCCGCTAACCGCGATGATAGCGGACTGGGTAGAGAAATAATTCCAAATGAGGAGCGTCATTTCAACGTGGGAATGCACCCAAGTGATACATCACCAGATTCTGGGGTCTCAGAGACGATTGATGACGAAAGCAAACACCGTCCTTTGCAGCGCAGACGAACGCTTCCAAGCATTGTGAAAGCAGAAAATGAAAGCAAAAAAATAGCTCCAGAAAAGGAACAGGCTCATAGTAGCGAAAATTTAGCAGGAAGAAGTCGAGAGACATTTATCATCGAGAACGGAATTAGAAAACGTGTTAAAAGTGTTCAAAGGAAAGACAACCCACCACATTTTTCCTCTAAAGGAAATTTACCCAAGGAATATAAATTGGAAGGCCAAAATTCTTTGGATCGCTCTGGAAAACATGGAAGTCTTCCAGATATAACAGGCGTCAAAACTTCAGAGAAATTGAAACCAATGTCGCGTGAAGAGGCTTATCAACTGGGCACGACAAGGCGCGAGGAACTCCGAAAATTACAGGAATTAGCAGAGCGACGCAGACAAGGTGACGTAGCCGTGATTTTAGGAGATTTAAAAGTAAGTATTTTTAAACAGTGAGGAATAATGTCGCCTTTGTCACGAATTATTTTTTGCAGAGGTAAGTTTCAAATGGTGTTGTAAACATCTCTTAAAAAGTATTTCTGAAACGGTATTTCTATTTTATACCAGTCATTTGTGCAAAACGTAATCAAACATCTCCAGCACAGTTGGGCATAGTAGACTTCCTTTTTTAATTTGGCTTCACGAATAGCGTTTATTTTATTTCAAAAGTAAGACCACTTAACCTGTAACAACTTAAAATTCCGTATACGTGAAATTATGAGTAACGTTAGGTATCCATAATGGTGTAGCACTTTTGACGCTGCATCTAACAGACATTTCATTTAGCTCCCCTCACACAGTTACTCAAGATTATAAATGTATTTAAATTGCCCCGTGTAAGTTCAATATATAGACATAAATTCTCGACAGTTTTAATCAGTCAACTTTAACTCAACTTCAGAATCTCCAAAATAAGAATCTTATACTGAGCTTTGCATTTTTAACTTGAATTTGCCGTCTCTACCGTAAGCAAATATTCTCATTATACATGATTGTTCTTACGGGTTTAACGGAATGCTAAATTATCTTTGATAACTATCTTTATCATGCAATAATTTATTTCATCATGCAAAAAAATTCTGTTTATAATATGTTTATGTCCATAATGGGGAATGATAAGAATCTATACATTTATACCTATATTTATTGTTAACGTGTCTCAAACTATAATACAAAATTAAGGTTTAAAAACACCAGTAAGAATGGGTGTGTAAATACTGTCATCTTTATTTGTTTAAATTATGGGTAGAAATTCTTCCACACAAATTTGTCCATATTCAGTTCACAAATATGTTGAATTTAAATTATTTTACAGATCTTGTAATAATATACAAAGTAAAAAGTATGCAGATATCAGTACATTTTAATTGAAATATTGATTTGAAGTGTAAGTTCAAGAATGGTACTTAAATTCTAAGGAATTAGACGCAGTTTCAGAATGTTTACGGTACGTTTGCTTTAAGAAATTCTCACTACACTTTTTAAGTTTGCAAAGTTTTGAATGCTATTTTTAAGTGTTCCTGCTAAGACCAGATTACAACTACAGTCTGGAAAGATGGATCATCAATCCCATTACTTAGAGACTACTAATTGTGTTCTGTTCTAGAAAACGAATTGGGAAGGTGGGGATGGGAGACAGCGAGGGCGCGACATATATAATTTTATATGCAGCTAGGTACCCAATACTAGCGTTTTGGTTAACACTAGCCAAAATAACAAAAGGATTACAAGTAACCAATTCCAAAGATAAATATGAAGTAATATTCAGCAATAATTAAATTAATATGCCGTCAGTATTAAAGACCTATTTGTACCGTGTTCTTCTTTGGACAGAAGGTAATGAGAAAAACACTGCAAGAGCAGCATGTACTGAACACTGTGATGTATTTATCCTACTGTACAGTTCACAAACATTGTATTTCCCTTAAAACAAATGTCAAACGAGAGTGTCACTGACCTGGAGGAAGATGCAGGAAACTTTTTGTTTTACCTTAAGTTATCCGTCCTCATCTAAATTATGCAAGTATATCTCTTTTTTTAAAATATTTTAAATCATAAGAAGATACACCAACACTATTTTAACGTGTCATGTAGTTAGTGACTGCTGAATAAAAATGATTTGGTTGCGCATATATATATATATATATATATATATATATATATATATATATATATATATATATATATATATATATATATATATGGTTTATGCAACCATAATTTAGACACATATACGATAGACTTCATTCATCCCTTTCAGATTTCCGTAGACGAGTTTGGATAATTTAGAATTTGTAAAAGGTTTGGGCGAAGAAGTGTGAAGATAAAATGGAAGGATACTTTTTCATTTTTTCGTTTTAATTACGATTATGAAGTTTTATGAAGTTATTTTCATCCCAGACAAGTTAGGCGAGGAAGTAAGGATATTGAAAAAGGAAAGGATACTATTTTATAATTCCTCGTTTGAATTACAATTATGTATCCAATCTATGTTCAGGCGAGACTTGATTTAATTTTGGTTTATGAACTATACGTCAGGACGAACATTAGCGTCTTTCGTGTTCATTTTCTTTGCATATTATCGCGGCCCGTTGAGAAAATGTGTAATGTTAGCAGGCTTTTCAATAACGAAGTCAAAACAATCTAATTCGCTTGTCTCTTTTCAATGTTCCCAACACAATGAAGTCCAGCAGTAGTGAAAATTATGCCAAAAATCTAACTATTGCTTCAAAACATGTCTAAAAACGGCAGTAGTAAATATATCATCATTTAATAAGATTGAGTACCCATATGCGAAAATTGTTATCCAACAGCAATTTTCGCTTTCGCTAGCAAAAATATAACGTCTCATATTTTTTTCGAAACGGCTTCACAACATGTTTGAGCAACATTTCGCATAAAGACGGACCGAAGAGTAGGATCGGTTTTCGGGCGGGAAACATTAAGTGTAGGGACATCGAGCTGGTTTATTTAACTTCTAAGTTGTTATCACCCCATTGACTGATTCTAAAACGAAACATTGTTTAAAAGAGGAAGTGTTCCATATTATTTAAAGGTTCTAAGGACCAGTCTTGGAAATAAGACTGCACATTGTGATGAAAGTATAGTTAATATAAAATGACCCTTAAAGTTTACCTTCTTGTGTAGAACTAAACATTTTTATAAACAATGTTGTCCATTCCTCGTCAGATGCAATCTTTCTTACCCCAGTATTTCTCATAATGTTTTTTCAATTTCATTATTTCTTTGCCCATAATATTTGGAGTAATAGGTTCAAAAAGACGGTCGGAAATAATTACATGTTTCGGTTTGTTTTTTACTTTCAGGATTTTGTTCAACAGCGACAACTCCTTGTACTACTGATTGCTCTCAACATCAGCCTCGCTACCATGTTTTTCAATCTTCTTTCCTGAGGGCGGCAGCCATATTGTTTCTTTGGCTAGCAATCATACCTTCCCACAACCCCTGGTTTGACGGCATTGTTTTAGCCCCTGTGTGGGGATCAGAGGAGAACCCAGTCAGGACCGCATGTGCTGCGTTGCTGGGCAGCTTGTTTTGTGGTTCCAGCTACAGGAGAATATCTAAATTTGCTACTGTTAACGACAGCATGTTTCTTTTTTGACCAAGCAGCTTGAAAGAGTCCATCATTTCAAGATTGCACTCTAGACTTGATGATATGATGCTTGTGTGCTAGTTTTATTTTTTTTGTTACTCGAATTCGGGATGAGATTTTAGTTTACTCCGAAGTCTCGAGGTTAAGGCTGAGATGGAGCGACCAGAAGATATTTTAAATCATCTGTCCTATGTACAATTGTTCTATAATCATCTGGAATGAGATTGGTATGTCGTATTTATTGGCCGAGGATATCATTTCTAGTTTATTTTGTAGGCAGAACAAATAATGGCTCGTTGGATTGAAGATTGCTACAGTGAGCCTTACATAGAAAGGTGGACGTTGTTAACGTGTTAGTCTACTTTGTTGAAGCCACAATGAGGAACGAATTTTAAGGAGATAGTGTCCACTAAAAATGCCAAGTCAGAATGAACTCTTAGATCGCTCAGATGAATAATTTTTAGAATGAAAAATCGTTATTGTTTCCAGCCACAAGAAAGGATCAAGGACATCGTGTTATATTCATTTACTTTGGACCATGCAGATTCCAGTTTGTTCCCCTGGTACATTGTAAGCACCTGTTTGGATCACGTTTCCCAAAAAAAATCGGTTTGTTGATGCTTTTTAGCTCCACTGGTAATAGATCAGAAGAGCTTAAACGATGGTTCTTCGTCCGTCCGTTCTTATCGCTACCCTTGCTAAACTAGTTGGAGGATTGCCATAAAGCTTTACAAACACTTTCACCCCATGGTCTAGCTGATACTAAATGGAAATACATCTGTTCTGATGTAAAATATGGCCGGCAAGATTGCCATTCTTCCCGGTTGGCATATCGACATGGGATTTCACGTAGAAGAACTTTTAAGGAGTCTAGTTGGTCTTAAATGAAAATGATACTAATATTACATCCAGTATGGCCACCATGGCGACCATCTTGATAACGTTCCTGTTGTCGCTACACAACTTGAACGGACAATAATGTCGACTTATGCCTTTATTAAAAGATTTGTTATGATGTCCAGCTGGAAATTAATAAAAATGGTGCCGAATTCGTGTTCGTTATGACCGCCACGATGGCGATCATGACAAATTTATTATCGCTACTCCTCCTCCGTGGATGCTTGTGCTGCTTGAAGACTCTTATCATGTTTGGTTCTTCATACAATAAAATGCTGCCACATTCAGTAGGTCTTTTGTAATGTCCTGTTGGTCTTAAATGAAAATAGCGATCATTAAACCTTCAAATGTACCATCTTTACTACCTTGTTATTCCTTAGATTTGACGGTCGTAGCAACATTAAAGTTTAAATCCAAGACATCTGAATATACTAAGGTGAAGTTATTCCGAAATTAAAATTGTGCCAGTCTGGATATAATAAGGTGAAGTTATTCCGAAATTAAAATTGTGTCAGTCTGAATATAATAAGGTGAAGTTATTCCGAAATTAAAATTGTGCCAGTCTGGATATAATAGGGTTGAAGTTATTCGGAAATTAAAATTGTGCCAGTCTGGATATATTCTTCAGAACGGTCATTGACGTGTATGAATGGAAGTATTCATAGGAGGTTTACATTAAAACACTTGTGCACTAATCAATTGGTTTTGAATTAAAAATGGCTTTGAAAACTAGAGTACTTTTCCTTGGATGAAGACAGAAAGTCATTGAATGTAGTTTTGTAAGTCTTAGAGTGTATAAATGCTGTTACTTGTACATATACAAGTGATTTTTCACCAGATTGCATATAGTAGCATTTCAATGAACATGTCGATAGTCGGCACTCTGTCATTGAGCTCTGGGTCTTGACACGGGTGTAATGCTGTACGGGGTTGTAAACATGAAAGCACATTTGAATGGATTTTTTGCAAATCTAGTTGTGGATATATATCTGATGAATGTTTTATTATGCCACTTAAATAACCTTTTTTTTAAAAAAAAAATATTGAAATATAGATTTAAATAAATATAGTATTTGGATATATCTTAACATTTGTCTGAGCCATGTTCATTGATTTTCTATTCATGATATCAGGTTCAAGGTCATAGCAAAGAAGTATGTACTGTACTACATGTATCTTGTAAACATGTTTACTCCAATCAGATATTTAAGAACATATTTTCCTACCAAATTTGGTATGTTCCAGTTTCTCGAGAATGCCAGAGATGGGCCTAAGTAATCTTCAGATAAAACAAATACAAGAACAAAAGAAATGGACTAATTTTGGATTCCTGGAAATATTTGTTTGCCAAAACAGCTTCAGTCCCATCCAGTGACTGTTGTTTTAATGAAATGGAAAAATAAATAATATATCCTTTGAGCGTTGCATACCTGAAAATGATGCTTTATAAGAGCGTGACATAATCAAATCTGGGGGCTATGATATAATTTATAAAACTAAAATGTATTTGAAATTAACCCATACTAGTAAATATTTTTCTCTTGGTCTTTTTTGGTACAATCATGTTTAATTGTAAGCGAATATAATGGCGACGTGGTTAGACATTAAAACTTTAGTATACTAGTTTTCTCCAATTAAGAAGTGGTTATAACACAAAAGTCAGCGTCATAACCGTGTCATATTACATGATATCATCCTGTATATATAATCTACACAAAGGCAAAAGGTCAGTGTCATAACTGGATAATGTACACACTGTCACCCTGTGTAGTAATCTAAAGCTGAAAAACAAACAACAAACAAACATGCATCTGTCTTGTTTAACTGCCACGAATCTAGGGAGATCATCTTGTTCTTGTTTACAACTCCAGGATTATGTGAAAAATATATTATCATATTTACAACCTATGATAGCAACATTTTGTTTTCAGCTCCATTGTTATGTGAATAGAATGTTATTATATTTACAACCTGTGATCGGAACATTTGTTTTGAAAATCAAATTTTGATTTTGCTTCGATTTATTGCAGTTTTTTTTAATAATTTTTCTCGAGTGCTATTTCAAAATAGAAATAAGAAGATTGAAATGTTGTCTTTCTAAATTCAGTATATGTAAGAATTTTAAAATAATCTGAACCATATTGGCATTTTATAGACAGATACGTAGCAGTTTTATTCTTTCAATTTATTGTTGATCCATTCATATGTAAATAATCCCTAAAAGTTAATGCATGTATAGAAATTCTAACAGTTGATCCCGCGCGTGTCAACAAAGTGTTTTCCCCCCAACAAAGCGAGTTAATAAAAGATTTGTGTGTGTGCGTATTTTAGGAGGACTGTAAATTACATGTCATGACATTTTACCAATTTTTTTTTGTCATAAATTGATTACAGAATCTGTATTTAATCAGCCCGTTATTTTACTTTAATCATATACAGTATGAAAGAGTGAATTCTTTAAGAACGTATTAGCAGATTCCTGTATGAAGTGGATGATATAGAAGTATCAAAATCACTTTTCCAGTCGTAAAAACACATACCTGTCATAAAAACGCATAACTTTCATAAAAATAATACGATACCAAAAGATTTTTCATAAACAGTCATTATAATTCGTAATTAAGTAGTGACAGCACAGTTATTTTGATCTTCTCTTCGCCAGTGATCAATGGCAAGTTATAAAACTGCAGGATACACATACGCGTTATTGTCAAATATTTTAAATGTTAAACACAACGTAATATTTTGATTTAGTTTTTCAATGTCTGTTGCTAGCTAAAATTAATGCGCCGATGTATGTTCAAACTGGTTCTCTGTTTTGGATATGTTTTATCATGAACGACTATTTTATTCATGGAACAAAACCACCAACAGCACACCAACACACACATACACACACACGCGCGCAGTTGCAGGGTTGATCTTGCGTTACATTAAAATAAAATATTTGCATTTTTATTGATACACCAGTGCAAAATATGAGTCTTTGAAAAAACACTTCATGCCTGTTTTGTTTAAGTTAATCAACAAGCATGTGTTCACCATATTTGTGGGCATCTTTATCCACTTCATCTAGGAACCTGGTAGAGTGCACACTTCATACTTTATTATTCCATGTCTTTCAAATCATGTACAATTTTGTTTTAACTTAACCCCTACAAGGCAGTATGGGAATGTTGCAATGTGAGGAACACACTATTTTTTAATTCATTGGTAGCCCTTTTATTTATTTAAATATTTATTTATTTATTTGTGTATTTATTTATGTTTGATGATAGTGCCTTTTTATATTTATTTTGTTTTGGTGTTTATTGTAGCAAAGTTTGTTATGTGTGAAAGTGAGATGAGATGTTAAAAGACTGGTACACCTGAATTCTGTCGTGTTTTAAAATAAACGCAACGTGTAAAATATAAGAGTTGAGCTTGTTTACATTCGGTTCATGTAATCATATATTAACATTGGAAAACAGAAAGAAGAAAATACAAATATCGTTAAGAACTCGAATTCAGGTACAGTGCATACGTTGCATTTGTAAAATCAATCCACAAGATGTATCTTTTCAACAACACAAAATAATTCTGAATACGAATGGCATAGATTTCATTACAAATTAGGAAAGGATTGCATTTTTTTTATCGTAAAGCACATTTCATATCTTTCTGTATTAAAGATACACAAAAGAAATTCCCATCTTTGGTAACCATTCGTGCTAATTTAAGTTCAATATGTTTATTGCACTCTTTGTTCAGTCATGCGTTATTGATGTGTACGGATTTACTCCGATAGTGTTGTTTTATTTATCGAAGAATAAAATAAACAAAAGTTTACAGTGCTTTAGGGATTGTGGTTTCTATTTATTGCCCATACATTTCAGCTAGCAAAATAAACCGATGCCCATTCAGCTTCATTTCTCTAACTAGACAAGTAGTTTTTTTTATTTGTTCCGACGGAATATATCTGCCAATTACAGCAAGTCCGAAATGCAGTACATATAATTCAATTGATGGAACTAGTTTTCTTATGACGGAAGACTTCTAAATAATTAGGGTATTTCTATGCAGCATGGATAAGTATATCCGCTTTCTTACGCGCACAATGCCGAGATTTGATTCTCTTGACACTCCATTGAAGCCATGACCCCCCCACCCCGGTTTACGTGGATAGCGTGAGATGTTGCTGTATTTTCTTTCTCTTATACTCTGCTCCTTCACTATTTAAAACCCGCCATTCCCAGATGTCACCAGTTCCGAGTTAGCTTACATAGCGAGACCTGTTATTGACGTCAGAGCTACGACGAATCATTGTGCGGTATTCTTGCTCAACAATAAATAGTTCTAACGTCTCCATATAATGCTTTTGGTTTGTTTGTTTGCTTTTATGTTGGGTTTTTGTTGGGGGGGGGGGGGGGTGTCTTTTGGTTTTTTTGGGGGTGGGGTGGTAAAAGTCTTTCAACGATTCCGTACAACTTTGTTTCATGAATATTTCAAGTTAGTTTTGACTCTTCTTCGCCTTTAATGTTGCAAAATACGGCATACGCTTATGCTTTTTGAAATATTTGCTAAAGAAGCATTTCAAAGAATCACATTACCGATGGAACCTACAGTATCTATGCATATCTTGGTCGTACAGTAGAATTTAAACTTGCTTAAGTTTGCAGTAGGGAAACGGTATCGCTATAATTTTGTGTGTAGGCTCTGAAATTTCTTTAAGCAATATTAGGCAATGCGAATGGAGTTTCTCTGTCAATAATATAACACTAATTTTATTTTTTCTCAAAGGTCAAATACAACCGTTTTATTATTAGGAAAATAAACAAACCCCATAAGAACAAACAAAACAAAGCAAAAACAACAAAACTGAAAACCCTTCATGGCCAAAGAACCCCCACTTCCACCCCAAAACGACAGACACAAACATAAAAAACCACCAAAACAAAATGTGGCAAAATATTCCACACACTCTTGGCATTCGTGCGAAGGCATCCTATTGAATGAAAGTTTACTAGGTGTTTCGTATCAGTTTATAGTTTACACTAAAAAAACATGAATATAATTTCCTTTATTTATCATACTAAATGATCTGCCTTTATTGTTTATAGTACTGTGTACTGTGAATATACCACTGTTTAACATACTTGCTTTGTTTTATTTATTTTTGTTCTCTCTCTCTCTCTCTCTCTCTCTCTCTCTCTCTCTCTCTCAACCACGTAACAACCACTTCCTATATTTCTGATTCCAACAGATCTTGCTAACAACGGATAGAAAATTTGTCTCTAGCCGAAGCACTCCTACAACACAGACAATTCGGCACTGTATATGATGCAAGGCAGGACTTGTGTAAAAACTAACAAGACACCCAAACTAAAGCTATGCATCGCTAGGCGCTCATCATTAAGCAATTTTTTTCAATAGGGTATGGCGGCAAAACTTTACTGGCTTTTTAATTTTCGTATATAGGCTACAACAATGTTAAAGCACACGCAAATTAAACCCGCCCCCTTCCCCTGCCCCTCCTCCACATGACATCCCTGATTAAGAGGTTAGTGTTAGAACTGGTTGGCCTGGTGTCAGGATAATGTGACTGGGTGGGACATAATGCTATATGTCTGCGGCATGATGCCCCCGTACTATATACATCACTATAAACTGCCACACTGCAGACATATGACTGAATCTTTTTAGATAGGTGGACTGTACAGAAATCTACTGTGTCTACAGATAGTCCAATAACTTCTCAGAAATTAACAGGCGGATTCAAATCGCTCTACGACAGTCCATAATCTAAGACTTACACACCAGTTGCATTACTCTTCAATCTGATTAAAATCAGATTTCTGCTGTCCAACACCAAGATCTGGCAGCAACTACTTACGGGTCATGTTCTTGTGACCTTTGAATTAGCCAATGGAAATGCAGCTTTCAGAAATCTGAACGTGAATCAAATCGTTTGGTACCATTCATGTTCTTCAGCCATGAGAGCCCCAAGTGTCCAAGTCTAAAGCGCTCACCGTTACGGATCACAGCCATCCTATCTCTGTCTGCGTGGGTTCGAACCTCGGGCATGGCCAATTATGTACGTGAGAAAACTTGCCAGTAGCTTCTCGTGGGTCGCTCTTTCTTTCCGGTGTTTTCTCTGACTTTTCCATCCACTGTTTATATTGGCCGCCATGTATAGTTTATCTTGTGCTGAAAATATCGTTAAATTCTTTAAAAATAACAAATCTTCAGTAATGCTGCGCAGTTTCACAAACGCGAAGTTATAAGACTTCTTCTGATTGGCTGATATAATCAGAGATTATGGTAATAACATAACGTAATCAGATACCAGAACATTACATCTAAGCGGTCGCTGTCCAATCTTCAGATACGACAATGGAAATCTTATTTTAATCAGATTGCATTTTTCCTTAACATTAGTTAATCCAACCAATATTTCAGCTTATGCAACCCGACTAGGAAGCAGGCCTTTTACAATCACTGAGTGAAAAGAAAGCATATCTAGGTTTTGTTTTGAGAACACAATAAGTGATGTCTTCAAACAAAAGTAAAAGACTTTTGAACATTCTGTAAGATCAAATGGACACTGCATCGAAACATCTGCTTCAAAACGAATCTCTAAACGTGAAAACATTAATTACTGAAGTGACAAATTTGATCAGAAAAATTAAAGCTATTACCCGGTTTAAAGACATACAATCGCGAAAGATGTGAACCTACGTAAAGTTTCCATAGAGGTTCAGAAATTAAAGAGAAGAAAGCGATCTGATGGAAACACTACATGCTCCACAGATGAGATCTGATTGTCACAGGAGCCTAATTTCACACCAGACAAGGTATCAAACCCGCGATAACTAGGCCTAGACAGACACTCTAGAGTAAGAGTTATTAGTGCTAAAGCACTCGATCCGTTTCCGCAATATATCTACTAGGTGATGTTGGGGAGTTGTTTTGTTTTCTGGTCGCATTACATGTCATTACGTTTCCCATTAACCACGAGCATGCAGACCAGCATTTTCACCCTTAAAGTCGTAAAAAGCATGACAGATCTATACTGCCTGATCCAACCACTCTCACCAAATGTCACAGGAGAAGGATCGCTGCCGGACAGGGACACTAAGCTGGGACCTCTCCAACTAAAGACGATGCACCAGTCCCTCAAAATATTCCCCATATAGAATCTCATATTCTTTGAGATTAAGGAAATAAGGCGAAGATACGGAGACTGCTCTGTAAATTTCTATACTAACTGAGATGAAGGTTTCTGATGATATTCAACTTAGTTCAACGTTAGAAACCTTGTAAAATGCATGGTGATCACATGTCATCAGCCGTGCTTTAGTCGCAAAGTTTGAGCGAATTAAGGACAGACAACTCGTGCCAAAAAGTGGGACAAAATGAGAGTCAAATCGTCTTGTGGGCAGTTCTCAGCAGACATTGAACGGCGAGGAAAAATTCCCTTCGAAGTGTGTATGAACCTACTTTAAAATTAAATTGTCCGGAATTTTTTGATTTTTTTTTCCATTAGGAACTAATGTACATTGCTTGACCGAAACAACGTTGTTTGACTTGGACTAATTTCAGTTACCAGACTTTACTTTGGTGTAAACAATCGAAATAAAACTTCGGATCTTTGGTCAAGGAGTCATAATTAGAGCTGTAAAACAAGAATTAGAAGATTATACATTGAATTAGAGCATTATATACTCAATAAGAACATTATATATTGAATAGGAACAGTATATTTTGAAAGTTTCCATCATAATATTATATACTGAAATGTTCTATAAATTAATCATCTGCATATATTTCCTTTGTCTCGTTATGGTTTCTGTTCATGCTTAGGATGTCTCGTCATAAAGTATAGAAAATTAATTACGCGATAAACACATCTACCCCTTTAACTTTGCGGTCAAGGTCAGATATACAGGAAATTTGCGTCAAAACTTATTGTGATCTTTTCATTTGCTTGTATTCCATACTCAAGTGATGGCTTATGCTTATATTCCATACTCAAGTTATGGCTTATACTTGCATTCCATACTCAGTTGATGGCTTATGCTTGTATTTCATACTCAAGTGATGACTTATGCTTGTATTTCATACTCAAGTGATGACTTATGCTTGTATTTCATACTCAAGTGATGACTTATGCTTGTATTTCATACTCAAGTGATGACTTATGCTTGTATTCCATACTCAATTGATGGCTTATGCTTGTATTTCATACTCAATTGATGGCTTATGTTTTATGATGTCCAGTTATGAAGCAAAGACAATTCAATTTAAAGCGTACTCGCGACAGTTTCACCTTTGGGTCAAGGTTGCAGTCATAGGACATTTTTGTTATGATTTCGATTAAAAGTTGTATTTGCTATTCCCATCCAATCCTATCATTCGTGAAGCAAAGACAGTTCACTCTACAACACATTTTCTCATGATATGCTTGTATGTACAGGGAATAATGAAACAAAAATCAGTGTTTTCATGGAATAAGGGAACACGATATGTTGCATAAAGCGCTAGATGACACATCTTCCAGGTTATTGACGAACTTTGCAATAATTTTGTTTTATCATAATTTCCTTTCCGCTCAACACCATTTTGAGCCACTGTATAGTTAAGGATAAAATCGGAACATAATGTAACAAACCTAAGGAATATGCTATTATTTCCGTCTCCGTTTATAGATTTGTTACATTTTAACGACCGCTCTGGTGGCCTAGTAGTAGTTAGAGCGTCCGCTTTAAATGTGGGAAGTCGCGGGTTCGAACAACAGTCGAGTCATACCAACAAGGTAGTAGCAGCTGCCTCGCTTGAAGTGTAGAATCAAGAGGTTGATGTTATAACTGGCCAGCATAGTGTCAGAGACATTATTCAACCTGGTGGGGCATGATACTGTATATCTAAGGCATGATGCCCATGTGCTATAGACATCACTATAAACTGCCACCCTACATATATCGTAGTGATATGACTGAAAAATTGTTACAGCTACGTTAAAAATCAAAATCTCTCTCAGACAGATAGACAGACACACACACATATTTTAGTAACTAGTTGCTTTATTAAGGGGAGTCAATGATTAAAAAATATCGTTATGAGAAAGGTGTCTCACTACAAAGCCATTCAAAGAACCTCTGCGTGACCTTGTTTTGAAGTCCATTGTTTCTCTTATTTCCAAGGACATCAAGACAACAGCCGTTGTGAACTGAAGGATTCTTATACATACTTTATCTAATTACCTAATGACCCCCATGTCACGAAACTCTAATTTCACACTTGCATGTTTTTTATTGTTGTTATTTCACATTTGAATGACTCCTCAGTAATCATTGCATTACTTTCCAAGACACAAAAAAAACTAACACAAAGAACTTTCCCTATCTCAAACCGTATACTTAAAACTACTTATGTTACGAAAGGGGTCCATTATGTGGCACTGTTCTTTGATGCCATAAAGTCTTATGAACCATGTACATTATGGCGTCTATTCTTCGGAATTTGCTAATTCATTGTTTGAAAAATACCTTCCCTACACAGGAGCTCTGAGTGGCCGAGTAGTCTAAAGCGCTCACCATTACGGATCATTACCATGCCACCTCTGCGTGTGTTCGAGTCTAGGGTCTTCCCGGGTTCTTCCTCCATCATTTATACTGACCGCCATGTATAACCTATTTTGTGCTGAAAAATGCGTTAAACATTACAATAATAACAACCTTCCATACACGGACTCTCCATTATTAAGCACATACTCACCAAAATCTAACAAAGCTATAAACACAGACGTCAATAGCATATACCCTGGGTTTATTACAGTATTTCCCAAAACGAGTAATTAGCCAAGTACTATTAACAATTAATTGTAAGGTATAGTGTTCATAAGACTTTATGATCGCTTGGATTAGTTTCGCTCTGAACATTCTCGTGATATTCAAGCGTACAAGTGTTTAGTCATTAGATATTTAACCATCGATGATGTTTGGGTTTAAGAGATTTATCGCGGCTATGTAGTTGAGTTATTTACCCACAAAGAGATTGAGGACCTAACAAAAGACCTATCAAATGATGTTAACGTCGATAGTAGTAGTTATGTTTATCGCGGCTATGCAGTTGTGGAATTTACCGACAAAGTGATTGACGACCTAACAAAGGATGCTAACATCGGGAGTAATTCTGTTCCACTTGTCGACGAATATCTGTTTAAAAACTACTATAATATTACAAGCCCCTCGTATACACTTGGAATCTTGCAAAACACCAAATAAGAATCAAACAGTTGAAACCACCCTGGTGTGGCAATAGCAACTCGAAGCCAGCTTGGAGTCATCGGATTAGCATGTGAAACCGCACAATCGTTAAATACAGCGCCAAGTGTGAGAACACTATGGAATTGTTTCTACAAAGTGGAATTCACCGCTGAATCAGCCTCGGTAAGCGTTTTGAACAAATATGTGATACCAACATTAACCGAACTGAGAAAAGAATGATCTTGACTGCTTTTCAACAAGGAAACACTTAGTCGGGTAACAGTTATAGAGCGAAAACGAGTACGGTCGTTTGCAATTAGTCGGTTAACATTTATTGAGCGAAAACGAGAACGGTCGTTTAATACGCCAGTCACGGGTGCAACCAATATATTTATAAACGACAGTAATCTGGGCCCAAAGAACATAGAATTTTTTAAAACAAATATTTTTCGTTCAGAAATATTTTTCGCTAGTAAAAAAAAAACTGTTTAAAAATGTGTGTATGCGTGTATCTTTTGCACCTGGACGTGGTGAGCCTGGACAAGGTCTGCCTCTTGTGCATTTGTACTAAGTGATTACATTACTAACATATATATATATATATATATATATATATATATATATATATATATATATATATATATATATATATATATATATATATATATATATATATATATGTATATATATATATATATATATATAGAATATATGTATAGTATGTACGCTGTATCAATGATATACCACGAGATGTATAAATTTTTCATTAAAAGGAAACGAGGCTTGTCCGAGTTTCCTTTTAATGAAAAATTTATACAACGAGTGGTATATCAATGATACAGCGTACATACTATACATATATTTTATTTATATCACATACAAATACAAATATTTGCAAGTTGGAGTTACGATGTGCTCCTGATATATTGCCCGAGTAAATGACTTCCTCACAACCAAGTGGCTGTCTGCTACAAAATCTAGTTCTACGATTTTTCTTGTTATTCACAATCACATATTCAAATTGATAAGTTGATTGTTTTCTTTTTCATTTTCCTTTTTTATTCACATTTATTAAATCATTATAAGACACACGCATTATTTAAACATAAAATATGTTGTTGTGTTGTTTTTTTAAATGAAGAAAGTAGTGCACTGCAAACACGGTGATCTTATTATAGACTATGCATGTACTCATTGACCTACTGTCGTATGGAAATTCGCGTGGAATATAAACGAATTGGAATCACGAACAAACAAGAGGTAATTAAAATATTTTAATATATTGACAGTTCAACTAAGTCATCATTTTGATTTAATTAGCGATTCTACAGACTAAACATCTCTCTCTCTCTCTCTCTCTCTCTCTCTCTCTCTCTCTCTCTCTCTCTGTACGTCTTGACTAACATTGTCATCATTCATAGGTCCAGAGACATCGTCGTATGACACAAGCAAAAATCCACAACGCTTGTATTTTCGTGTATTTTTGCTCCAGAGAGGGGGGGGGGGGGGCTGGCGACCATTTGGACAGTTTTATATTTAATTATTAATACTCGATTAAAACGCTTTTCAGAAACAACAAAGGCTTAAAACACAATACAGTATGTGCGCATTGTAACCGACAAATTTAACATGTAGGCCTTGTGTGTCGTCTGACGATTGCAACTATGTATCATTGATATTATGAATACTATAAATAAATTCCAAGGAAAGCGTAAGCATAAGTTTACGAGGAAACAGAGTACTGTGGGTTACTTGGTACAAGTTCAGCTTTAATGTTTTCGTCCAGCGCAATATATTTCTCTCTCACTCCAGATTTGTGCTTATTTTGCATGAGAGGGGGAGAGGAAAAAGACAGGATTCCGATGAAATTGTGTACTATTTTAATATTTAGAAAACAGGGACTATTAATATTTGTGTCGTTAATTTCATGTCATTTATGATTAATGAATGAGTAGAAATTCTTCATAGAGCTATAGGCCTACGGTAGAAAGAATGTTTATATATTCGTATTATTGCGCTATGGGCGGATCACTATTTGATATACCAATAGTATTGGTATATAGATTTGCTTTATACCAACACTTTAAATGCCATGTTATTTTTAATGTATGTGGTATAAATATATATATATATATATATATATATATATATATATATATATATATATATATATATATATATATATATATATATATATATTATAAGAAAAACCTTAATGTTATCGACGTGAAAAAAATAATCGAAGCCTAACAACTCCTGCAACATGAAATCAAGTCACCATGACAGCCGTTTAGATCGCGAAATACAAACGTGCGTGTTAATCGCCAATGATATTTGCTAATACTACAACCCTCCTAGGTGCGCCAATGGAAATGTTTGTTGGAGCTATAACGGTGTGTCTCGTGGTGTTAGAAAAATAATTTCGATATGATTACATTCATAAATGTTTCATCTACAGAGCCTAAATAGCGACTGATTACGTATTTCCCAGTTTGTATTCATCCAAAAGCGTGCAGAAGCATATTTCCATTATGAGTTTAGCCGTTACTGGAAATGTTTGATGGAGCTATAACGGTGTGTCTCGTGGTGTTAGAAATTTTTTTTCGATATGATTACATTCATAAATGTTTCATCTACAGAGCCTAAATAGCGACTGATTACGTATTTCTCAGTTTCTATTCATCCAAAAGTGTGCAGAAGCATATTTCGATTAAGAGTTTGGCCGTTACTGAGGAATTACGGTGTAAATGGCGCATTTGCAGAGTTCACAGGAAATGCAAATATGACTGAGAAAAAAACCTTTTTTTTACTGTTGTTTAATTATGCAAATATGTTTTATTCCGTAGCTCTATAAACTAAATGAATATTTATTTTACTCATAGTAAGCTGCTTTTATTTTCAATTAAATTGGGGTCGAAGTTGAAATGGTCTTGTTAACGACATCGTTAGGAGGTTGCATGGCTCTATCTTTTCGAATTGGTTTGCTTCTTTCCTTTTCTTCTATGGTTTCGTTTCTTTTTATTGGTTTTAAATATATTATCTTCTCAAAGTATGCATTGCATCTCCCTTAGAGAGACGAATGTAAGACTGAAAGCGACCACTATGAACACATGATTGATGTGCAGTTTTCAACTTTTGAATACTAGACCGGCCAGATACGACCAGTGTATACGGATTTTTTTTTATAAAAAAGACCCTGTTGGAAAATGGCCTTCTGTCATCACACTCGTAACATCATACGAGCACACACGTACGCTAGAATTCAATGCATTTTAGATTATATAAATATCCTAAGTATGTATATAAAGGAAGCATCCATTATCATAATTTGTATAGAAAAATAGAAACATCATATAGACGGTTTTTTTTTCATTAGATGCTTTAGCTAAGTGTAAGCACGGTAATCTGAGAAACTGGAAACCCTAAGTTACTTGTAGACGGTGCCACTTTCTTTAAAACTGCGTGTCGGATAAATAACTTATTTCTTAGCCTCACCTGTCGGACTAGACTGTCCCGTGTATCAATCTATACTCCGAGCATGTTAAAAAAAACGGATAAACCTATTCGGCTGTATATAGAAGGTAATCCCAGATTCATATATGTGTATCCTCCCCATGTGCCTGAAGGCAGCTGTAGGTAGCCTATATAGTCTGTTTCTGGGCCGTTAAATGCATATCCAATTGTTTGAAATGAAAATATAACCCAATTTTAAACTCTCAGTTGTATGATCATTCATTACGGACGAAATTATTGGCATTTATATTGGGACCATAAATCAAATATTGTTCAAGCCAAGACTGGCTGCTTCTTAGCTTTATCTCACAGGCAAAAAAAGAACTGAGGGAAACTATTCAATGAAAACTCATTTTGAATTATTTGTATTGTGATATACGTGTTTTGAGACGCATGCCCTTTTGCATGCGTGACTGTGTGTATGTGAAAACTGGCACAAATGTTTGTAGTTCCTTCTCATCTTTATGACATAAAATGATTGTGGACTAATGCAAACAATACATAAGAAAAACCGAGACAATGGAGAGGCATCATCCACAATGTGAAATCTTGCATTCAGATCCCGATTATCTGATCATACTTTTTATTTACCTTGCTTGTTTTTCCTCAATGGGTTTACAGACAGCCAAGCGATTGTATGCAGTCTGTTCTATTAGTTCAATGAAACTCACACAAGATAACAAAACTACACCTAAAACGATAACAAAACGACGACTAAATTATCATCGGGATTTCCCTCACATAGTTGCGACGGACAGCAATGCAGCAATTGCGGTCTGTTAAAGACATACTTAAAATTCTATACTGGTTCGGCCCTAGCATGTGCAGGGCCCAAGGCAGCATGTGATGAGCGGGGCCCCACGCAAAGAAAATTTGCACTGCGAAGTTGATTTTCTGAAAGCGCTGGGCCCAAGGCGGTTGCCTCGTTCGCTTTACCATAGGGACGGGCCTGATACCATACAGGGGTTTAGATGCCCTGAGGACTTTACTGTGTAATGTGTCAATGATTTTAAAATAAGTATGTTACGTCTATTTGATTTAAATTATTTATTTATAATTGTCAAATTCAAATTTGTCATTAAAATTCATTAATTGGGAGATATCTATTCTGGAAAATTCAGGCTGGCCTAGACTCTATTTCTAAACAACAGGGTTGACTTCATTTCTGACCCTGCTTCAGAAAGTGTCAACAAGCTTCTAAAACGATTGTCTAAATCCAAGTACATCTTTTTATTTTTAGTTCTTGGGGGTGAGAGGTGGATGATTTTTTCATCTGGATCTTTCTTTGCGTACGTGTTTAAATGATCGTACGTTTGTTCTATGACCTTCCAGAAAATCACGTGATCCCTTGTTTACGTACAAAACAGGTAATTAAATTATTGTTTGGAAGAGAACAATTCAGTAGATGTTGGGCTTTTACAATATTAAGTTGTTTCTTCTGTTTGAGTTACAATTTTAATTACCGTGTACTGGAAATTGTGTCAATTCGTTGAAGCAAGAGGAATTATTTTATTTATCTGGAAAAGAACCTGTGCTCATAGATTTTTCATTTGGATTATTATAAAAACAAGAACTGACTAAATTACGTGAGATCGTCGTACATATTGGATTACATCGTCAAGATTCGAACCGAGAACTATTAGGACATTTATTTATTAGGACTCTTGCAATTCCATTAGTGGATTATTTTTGTGAATTCTATATTGGATTATTTTTGGACTTGATTCTCTAAAACCGTAAGTTTATTTATGTTCTTTTATGAAAACATTTGTACTTAATAAATCGTTTGTTAAATTTTACAAGCTTCTTAGTTTTCACTCTTTCTGTGTTGCTGTTTATTCGAGCCTAAGCACGTAAAAAGTAACAGAAATGAGCGAAAACTAAAAAGTTTTGCAAAATTCAAGAAATAATTTAGTTCTTTAGAATATAAAGTGAAAAGTCCAAAAAAACAGAATAGTAAGTAAAAACCTTATAACAATCTTAAGAAGTAAATTGTAGCCCCACAATGAGGTCACATGGGTTCATTGACCAATCATTTTGACGGGCTACTAAAACACCTAAATAACACTAATTCTGAAATTTATAACAATTTTAAGAAGTAAATTGTAGCCCCACAATGAGGTCACATGGGCTCATTGACCAATCATTTTGACGGGCTACTAAAACACCTAAATAACATACTAATTGTGAAATTTATAACAATCTTAAGAAGTAAATTGTAGCCCCACAAGGAGGTCACATGGGTTCATTGACCAATCATTTGGTGGGGCTACACACTTAAAACAACCAAATAGAATTAGATGAAGCATCAAGGATAACAAAAGATACAGAAATAAACATTGAAGCATTTAAGAAAATAACATCAGGTACAACAACAAAAGGGTGTATCCGAATACCAATTAGCCAGTATTCTCATAAAAACTAAATCAGAAATACAAGGTGGTATCGGTAACAACAGCACAAAGTATTTCCAAACTGATATGGACAATTTTAGATCTAGATAACCAGAAGACAGGAGGACACCGGTGCTGACAATCAAGATGAAGGGAGGCCCAAGGAACACGAGACGACAGGAGGACTCCTGAGCAAACAAACCAGAATGAGGGAAGACTGGTTACCATTACGTAACCCTCCATGAAAAAGCCCTTCTAAGGGCTACTGCCATTTAGCCATTACAGAGCTCTCATTTGGTACGAAAGTTCTATTTGACAAGCTCTTTTGAGAAACCTAACTTAATCAATTTCGAACACCGCCAATCAAAATTCACAATCCATATAACCTAACAGTAACCAACCTACATATGTCGCACAGACATTCTAGAATTAAAATTGTTAGGGACTTACAATACGTACACTGGGTACTAGAAACATTGGTATGTTAGGAGTTAGAAAAATTCTTCAACTACACTAAATTTGATTGAATTACACAGGTGGCTTGCAAATTAATGGTGTATTTTCCGTCCATTAATGAAACTGGACCTGATTTGAAATAAGTATGGCTAGGGCGTTTCAAGGCTGTCGACATACATGGGCTGGCTTATTTGACCTTTTTCTACTTTATCGCGACCAGAAACCCCCAACATGATGAGACATGAAAACCATTTTTCACCAGTCAGTACACTCCTTCCGATTGGTTGATAGGGTTGAGTGCGTGTTTGATCTATTCCGACTCACCCAGGTCCTACATTCATGTCGATAGTCCCTCAATAGGGGCGAGACATGACGACCAAATTAAATAGCACACTATGTGTGCATAAACGCCCGTGGGGTAGTGGCACCATTCCTTACCCCACGGGAAAATTTAAATAACTTTCTTTTGAAAGATAAAACAGTGAATAATGACCCTTCGTGGCCGGTTCACTTTAATTTAACATTCATTCATTCAAGCAAAAACCTAAACAGTCCTAAAATGTCTATCACAAGTCCATGCGTATCGAGCATTCCAAATGAGTTGGGATAGTGATCGAAATGAAGCCTGATCTATTCTGTTTATGTATAGTCTTGATGTATAACAGTGATATCATCCAAAATGTCTTAAACGAATTCACTGTAATTCCCAAAATAGTTACATTGGCTAAAGTTTATGAGCACCTTGTAAGTCCAATGAATAAATGAAACAAATCATCTGAAACAATAATTAAACGCAATTAAAGGAATCAACTAAGACTGGTGTATAAGAAAAGAATAACTATTTTTTTGTAAACATCTCATATATTGACTAGTGGTCTAAAAGCGCTCACCGTTACGGATCACTGCCGTCTCACCTCTGTCTGCGTGGATTCGAGTCTCGCGCTTTGCCAATGCAGGCATTGGGAAAGCTTGCCAGTAGCTTATCGTGGGTCGTTGGTTCTTTCCGGGTATTCCTCCTCCATTGATATTGGCCGCCACATATAGCCTATCTTGCGCTGAAATATGGATGGCGGTAAACCCTACAACAACAACAACAACAAAACACACACACACACACACACACACACATATATATATATATATATATATATATATATATATATATATATATATATATATATATATATATATATAACTAAGTCACGATTGATTTCAGAACCATGATGAGGGTCAAATATTGATTTCCAGACCATTCTAATATATCAGCAAGGTCAGGTTCTTTAGCAGCTAACAAACTAACAAATCAGAAATTAAGGCAACCCACAATTTCATTGGGGAAACTAATGACATGTACTCAGTTCCCATAAAATTCGTCAAGTACATTACTTCGAAACCTTCCAATTCCAAGAAGTCACAAAACCATGTTTACAAAACAAAATGACATTATCTTGAAATACAACCGCACGATCATGAACAAATTTAGCTATTAAACGTTATTTAGGAAATATCCAATACAATATATAATCATAAATATTAACAAACAATATAAATATACATACTAATTACTATTTTTTTAGAGCAAGTTTATACATTTTATGCGCGGAATTAGTTTTAGTTATTTGTGCACAATTAATTTTGTGTTAATATATCTGTCAAAAATGGTTACAATTTTAAACGACTGTATGATATTGTTCATAATGGTGAGTTGATATATCTAGTGTGCAAATTCCGTGTAACATTTGTTTCTGAATTTGTTTTAGTCATGATGTGTACATGTTATATACCATGTACATTTTATCTATTTTTTTTCAAGGGTTCGATTTGTGTTATCTGATTAAATTTTTATGTTATGAAAATTCTGTTGCAGCCAGTTTTTATTTTTAGAATTTTACCAAAGGTAACAAGATTATGCGTTGCAAGTATAAAAAAAAATATGCAAAAAGGACTAAAATACCCAATTATTATTAAAACGTAATCAATTAAAATCATCGTTCTTTTCAATTTATATCGGTTTGAAACTGTCGCGATTTTAGTCCTTTCAGATCTCACTGGATAGTTTCGCATTTTGACACCTGCCTAATATTTAAGGTAGAAGACATGAGCATAATTATCACAATCCTAGCATTTTTCAGTTCACACATAAGCTAAATCTGTAATGTGGTTTAGATTTACTTTGAGTTAGGCTTGGAAACTGGTTGACTTGCTGGTTACTGCCTATTACACTTAGACTAGCATTATAGATCAAATGCGTAACTTGGGCTTCAAATGAGCCGCGCACTTTGCTTGCATATTTACATGTGTCTGCTACAGAGGTAAATGTCTAAAAATCTAGATGGTTGAGGGGTGATGAAAAGTATGCTAATTTGTTACAGTACTAGTGAACTTTTTTATGTATAAGGCATACTTATTCTTTAAGCTGTATTGTCATAGGAAAATATTCAATATAGCTCTTTCCTGTAAAAAATGAATGTAAAAAAAGGGGATGGGGAGTGTTGGTTCAGTATAAAAGCCACTAGTTGCATAAGGAATTAACTTTAATACCTCAATCAGAATCATACAAGCATCATTTCAGCAAAAATCATTAGCTAATTTTTTGGTGTGTCTTTAATGTAATATTATTATTATTTTTCTGCAATAGGTCAAAGTCGGACAAAAATTGGCCGCAAAAAAACTGTCCAGTGAGACCTCATGAGACTGGATATGTATTCAAATATGAACCCTTTTTATTTTTTTTATATCAATTCGGCAATATAATCAACAAATAAAATGAAACACAAGTATCTAGATTCATTTATATAAGATATTATAAAAAGAAAAAACTAATTTAGAGATACATGGTTTTTTTAAATTAAAAAAAAAGAGGACAACAATTTACAATTTTATATAGCCTACTTGGCACTATTATGTTGCGTTTCTTTATTTGCGATTGATTATTCAATAAGAAGACCTGTAAATCAGTTAATGCTAATTATCAGATATCAATTTAAAGATCACACCATACACTGTATAATTTAGTTAAGTACCCTGTATAACTGTATGAAAGGTTATTTAAAGATCATACCATACACTGTATAATTTAGTTATATACACTGTATATCTGTATGGAAGGATATTTAAAGATTGTAAATGTGTGCCCCGTCTCCTTTCCTTGTAGGGATTGGCTGAATGGCGGATTGTACCTTCTCAAACTCGCATCCATTAACATACGTGTAATAGATAAAGAAAAAGCAGCCACACTTATTAATAAAACAAAACAATACGATATTGTAGAATTACAAGAGATATACATGTATAACATCAAAATAATTGTCAACCATATAGAGGATAAATTAGATGCTATATTTATATATCAAAAAGACACCCTAAACATAAGTTCTGGTGTAGGATTAATAATCATAAACAAAATGATACAAAATAATTGGAAACTATTCACAATCCCAAAGGAACTACAAGGAAGATTACTACATATAAAAGCATGTAAAACACACATTATCAACGTATACGCACCTACGCGACGTAAATCACACTTAATTTTATTTAAACATTTATCTGATTATATACAAAATTATTACCAAGAAGATTTTATTATATTAGGGGATTTCAATACGTGTATACACAATATAGACAGACTTACACTTACAGCATACCAAGATAGACAAACAATAATAAAACTACAAGAAATAATTGAAAATTATAAACTAATAGACATTTTCAGACATTTACATCCCAATGAAAGAAAATACACATATGAAACAACCCAATCTGCGTCTAGAATAGACCATATATACACCACAGAACAAAATATAAACAATGTTTTACAAAGTGAAATACTTCAGGAAAAAATAGGGGACCACAAAACAGTTACAATTAAATATAAAATTAATGAAGCTATAAAATGAGGTAAAACCTACTGGAAGCTAAATAATACAATACTACATCTTCCAGAGTTCTATTCTGAAATTGAAAACTTATTTAATAATATCAACAATGAAAATATACTCCCATTGTGGGATAACATAAAACAAAACATAAAAACTAAATGCCAAAAATACTTTAGACTACAAAGTGAGAGTCAGAGATTAATAGAATCAGAATGTATAAGAATTCTGAATAATCCAAATATAAGCGATGAACAAAGAATTCAAACAAATAAAGTTCTTGATAATGTAAATGAATTTAAGTTAAAACTCTAAGCCCTACAACACCCACCCACCTTAAAAGCAAAAAAGGAGAATATGAAAAATAAAAAAAAATGAAAATTGAGCAATAGAAACAAAATAGCAATAAGAAAAGTACAAAGATTAAAATATAGATAACAAATCATAACAATAATAATACAATAAAACAAAACAAAACATACACTGACATACATCGCATAAACACATAAATGACTAAAAAATTTGAAACTTTTTTTTCCAAAATTACAAAAAGAGAAAAACAGTAAGAAACAACTCAATGATTCGAAATAAGCTGTCCAACATAAACATGCAAAAACGATAGATAAGTGAAAATGCATGACGGACGAAAAAAAATGACTTCTGGCAAAGTCACTTCGCGGAAACAAATTTAAAACTCTGAAAAAGGAAAAACAATAGAAAAAGGAAAGGAAATCATCCCAGCGTTTTGATGACGTTAAGGTTTTAGAATACAATCTGTATAGTTTAGTTAGGTACAATGTAGAGCAGTATGGAATCATATTTAAAAATTATACCATAAACTGTGTAGTTCAGTTAGGTACACAGTATAACAGTGTCGAATCATATTTAAAGAGCATACTATAAACTGTATAATTTAGGTAGGTACAGAGTATAATAGTATGAAAGCATACTTACATATCATACCATAAACTGTATAATTTAATTAGGTACAGAGTATAGCAGTATGAAAGTATACTTACATATATCATACCATAAACTGTATAATTCCGTTAGGTGCAGAGTATAGCAGTATGAAAGTATACTTACATATCATACCATAAACTGTATAATTTAGGTAGGTACAGAGTATAGCAGTATAAAAGCATACTTACATATCATACCATAAACTGTACAATTCCGTTAGGTACAGAGTATAATAGTATGAAAGCATACTTACATATCATACCATAAACTGTATAATTCTGTTAGGTGCAGAGTATAGCAGTATGAAAGTATACTTACATATCATACCATAAACTGTATAATTCCGTTAGGTGAAGAGTATAGCAGTATGAAAGCATGCTTAAAGATCATACCATAAACTGTATAATTTAGGTAGGTACAGAGTATAGCAGTATAAAAGCATACTTACATATCATACCATAAACTGTATAATTCCGTTAGGTACAGAGTATAATAGTATGAAAGCATACTTACATATCATACCATAAACTGTATAATTCTGTTAGGTGCAGAGTATAGCAGTATGAAAGTATACTTACATATCATACCATAAACTGTATAATTCTGTTAGGTGCAGAGTATAGCAGTATGAAAGCATGCTTAAAGATCATACCATAAACTGTATAATTTAGGTAGGTATACAGTATAAGAGTATGAAAGTATACAAAGAGCTCGCAAACTCAACAAAATAAAAATCCCCAAGTCCATCTACATGAAATGTTTATAATAAAAGTGTTGCAGTTGCAGTCAATCGGTACGAAAGTGCAGGTGGTAAACATTTGAATGACCATTTTAATATCAGCTACAGATTCTACTACTTTCAATGTGGTCGTCTACTGAATGAATGAACTGCAAATTGACTAAACAGTTGAATCGCCTGTTTTTAGTTATGCTGTTTTAAAAAAGTGTGTAGTTACTGGCAAATACCATACAGCGCGTTATGGCAGGTCTGCTATTAATCTACTAGTGTCCATAAGCGCGTATTTGCTTCCTAAAATGCGATTCAGTTCTTATATTAAATTTATTTTACTCATCGAATAAAGATATACTTTTATAAAAAGTTTTAATTACTTACTTTGAAATTAATATTTGAAATTTACAACAACAAAAGATATAGTAGCATGTATTTATTTACTCCCACCAATGTTCCGCCTTTATAAACATTTTACGAATGGAAATGTCATAATGCGCACCACTTAGTTGGCATTTGTAAATGCTTTAACATCGCTATTCAACGTGCCCGAGATATGTTTTGCTGCACTACGTACAGTATTCTATTGACGGCTTAGTCACGTGAAAGGACTGTAATAACAAAAAAGCATAAACACCATGCTTTCTTCTGTTGAAAGTAACTACTGAATGTAAATATATTAATGAAATATTTCAACTGCAGTACACCTATTAAAAGAACAATTCGAAATGAATGCATAAGAAGCGAACTAGTTCTTCTCTAGAATAGATATTTTTATGACCAAACTCTTTAATTTTTGCTAACTCAATTTCTTTATTTTCAAATTCAGAATAAAGACAGAGGATATTTTCTTGCAATTAGTTAGCTGATGAAAAACTGATTTCACGACTCGCAAAGCCACCATTGAAAATACTTATGTTTTTACCAACGAGATGAAAAATACCCGTAATTCACTCTGCGCTATCAATATTTTAAAAATGATATGCCCAAACGTACTTGCTAGCAATATGTATACAAATTAAATTAGCATATTTCTTACTGGATCACAAGCGATGTCAGCGGTTACCGTTTATATTTTGCTGTTTTGTGCATATTGGCACAAAAATATATGTAGTAATTTAAATTCTCTTTCCCAATTCAAGGTAAAACAGCACATCAAAAAAAAAAAATTTAAAAAAAAGGAAGAAAATATATATGCACCTTGTAAGAGTTGAATGCGCATTCACCATAGTTTCGGACTCAAATCGCCAATGGTTTCTTATATCTGCTTTCTACATGAAGCACGGATTTCAATAGTGTGTTAAAATCGTCTGCTTTCTACATGAAGCACGGATTTCAATAGTGTGAAAATCGTCTGCTTTCTACATGAAGCACGGATATCAATAGTGTGAAAATCGTCTGCTTTCTACATGAAGTACTGGTTTCAATAGTGTGAAATTCGTCTGCTTTCTACATGAAGTACGTATTTCAAAATTGTGAAAATAGTCTGCTTTCTACATGAGGCACGGATTTCAATATAGTGTCACAATCGTCTGCCGTCAGTCATTGGTTCAAAATTATCATGCATGCTTTACATGGTACCTGATGCTGAAACGTTTGTACAAGAAGAAGAGCGAGGTCGCTAGTATATTTTTTTTTGCAGTTTTTCATTAAGATATATATATGGACACAACACAACAGGTAACGAAAAGTTCTGAACAGTCACTTGTCATCTCCATTCAATGACTTGGTTATTAACGGATCCGATGATATTATAATTTCATTAAATTCATCAGTTAGCTTATGAAAGTTTTTCACTTAATCCAAACATCTGTAATTTGTCTTTTGTCAGTCTTTACGGCAGGAATACTAAGTGGTAACCGGGATAGCCGCCACATAATTTCAGTGCAAGTTTTTGCAACTGGTTTTCTTTTTTACTCTACACAACTTAAATAGGGATGTGACTAAACTAAATGTCGAATTTCAAAGAAACTGCATGCATTGATCTTATTACCAGAGACTGTCCGATTTTGGCAAACATTCGCGCATAGTGATAATTCGATTAAAACTGGCTGATATATACGGAACAATTACCACTGATGATCAATAATATGAACAATGTATGATTCTATCACCAAGGGTGTTCAAAGTATATACTTAATACAAAAATATGAATGTGTTTCCTCCACAAGTAAGATGCAGGTTTAATTGATTTTCACTCGTATATTTGCCAATTTTAAAGAATCTGCATGCATTAATCTTATTACCAGAGACTGTCCGGTTTCTGCAAACATTCGCGCGTTTGAAATTGATACAAAAATTGAACACATGTATTTCGCAGCGTCCAGTTGATGAGCACAATGTATATCCGGTTTCACAGCTCTCGTCCAATTGTCAAGGAGCCCACATGACCCACCTCTAACAGTCTGCACAGGGATCCCTCAATAGCCTCCTTATTTATTAGATTCGTAGGTCCCATAACCTTTGGGTACTCACTTCGAGTTACCACTATCTATTCGCCTACATCATCCATCACCATATATATCAAGTGCGAAGTTTTAAAACCCTGAACATGCAATAGACCAATGTTTAAGAGAGTAAACAATAGATCCACGCTTCATAGACTAAACCGCACATTAATAACCAAATACGCGCATGTTAAATGACTTAGCAATCAATGAAAGTAGTTCATTATTCAACAATGAACAGTGAGCCCAAATGAGCCGTTGAAACTTCATCTGAATGTGTCCATTTTCAACAGTTATCGTTCATTCTCAACAGCTGTTGTGTTCGGTTTTCAGTGTTGAAGTTTTGATCAGGTCAAGACACATGCCTGCTAAATAGTATACCAATAAATACAGTGCTTCAATATTCGACATTGGATTTGTGAACCCCAAGTAACCGTTGAAAATTGCCCTGAATATGTGTCGTGTTTCAAGGGTCTGTTTCATTTTCAACAGCTGTAGGGTTCCGTTTACAGCGTTTCATTTTCAACAGCTGTAGGGTTCCGTTTACAGCGTTTCATTTTCAACAGCTGTAGGTTCCGTTTACAGCGTTTCATTTTCAACAGCTTTAGGGTTCCGTTTACAGCGTTTCATTTTCAACAGCTGTAGGGTTCCGTTTAAAGCGTTTCATTTGGATTTTACTCGTGACTAGATTCAAGACTGCTAAATGGTACACCAATAAATAAAAGGTTGATTATTCAACATTGATCAACACAACATTAAATACTACAACACAAGTTTTATCAGGACGATCGGTGTCCACTTTATGTGAGCACTCAAAAGATGTACAGCCATTCTTTCTTTTAAAACATGATATTTGGATGCGAGTCGTGGAACTATCGGTGGTTTCGTATAATCCGTACACTGGAATTGATGGTGACGTTGGCTCCGAGACTATTGGCTTCCTCGCAGTGAGACCAAAGTTTTGGAACGAAGTAGATCTGCAGCGAATAAGTGGGTCGGGGGGCTTCGACGAACTGGAAGAGGCAGAACATGGATGGTGGCTCCTTTACCATTCCACGAGTGCTGTACAACCTAAAGTACGTCGTGATCGTTAATGTCCACCAGGAGTTATATATGCTCCCTTGTTAAATCAATATTACTATATAAGTGCAATCAATTATTCACTAACAATACTTTAAACAAAGTCGATACTTTGATCATATTTGGTGACAGAATCGTACCTTATTCATAGTTGTATAAATCGTAAACTTGGATAATCTTAGTGATGGATGAAACATTGTTCATTTTGTGTTTAAATTCTAAATATTGGTGGGGCCCAGAGTGGCCGAGTGGTCTAAAAGTGCTCACCGTTACGGATCACTGCCATCTCAGTTCTGTTTGGGTTGCAGTCTCTTCGGGCAATGTGGGTATATGAGAGAGTTAGCCACTAGCTTCTCGTGGGTCGGTGGTCTGTTTTTTTCTGGGGTTTTCCCGGGTACTTCCTCTACCAATTATACTGGCCGTCATGTATAGCCTATCTTGTGCTAAAACATGGCGTTAAACCTACAACGATAACAACAACAGCCATGGTGAAAGATCCATATATCACTCGCATGTGTTCGTAAGTTAGGGTGATTTCTGATTACTAGTTTAATGCTCTTAACAAATTGGCTCAAATTTACGCGACATTACGACTGCTGCATTGTCATCTGCCATTTGAATCAATCTTGTACATAAAATACGATCAGTTCGCGTTTAACTTAACAGCAGTGCGAAAAAGTGTGCATGAAACATTTGTAATTTAAATAGTATACCTACGCCGACTTGTTGACTGAAATTTATTCGACTTGCTGACGGTGTGAAATTTGTTCCGTTTCGATTAAAAAAGAGATCTCCGACATAAAAGACATTTGATGGAGATCGATATTATGTCAGTTTTTGTGGATCTTTCGATCAAATTACAACTTTTGCATTTCTGAAAGTAAAAAAAAAAATGCTCACTGGGTGATGTTTTCGCTTATCCTGAAACGTCTCGTGTATCACAAATTGGTTGCAGTCGCTATCTTTCATAAACACGTGCGTAATTTTTCATCAGATTTGAGTACAAAGGAAAATATAGACAGTATAAGCACTAGCACTTGTTAACTTTTAATTTTTAATTACATATCGACGGTGGACAGCTGCATGCAGTGGCACTATTTATACATGTTTCTGGCGAGCAGTTTTCGTGAAAAACAATACCATGCGGAAAACAGAGTTTCGAATATTAATTCCTTTAACACAAAATTCAACGGTGTGACATTATTAGTAGACTTAGTAATGGGAAATATAACTTCCTTGAAAAAGTTAAACTCTGTATAACACAGTTATTGAAACTAAAATTTGACCTGTTGTATAGATTCAGATCCGATATGATGTTCTACTTTCACAATAATTCATTCCCAGTTATAACAGAGAAATGAAAGTAAAATTGCGTAGTTTATAGAGATAGTAATTACGATGATTCCGAGATTCCTTCGATATAGAAGGAAAAAAAGAGTGTGAATCCACTAGTTTGTTTGTTTGATTAGTATTTTTAATGTAGCTTTAACAATTTTTCAGTCATATCGCTACGATGTCTGCAATGATGCAGTTTATAGCGATGTCTAGCACTGGGGCATCATGCCGCAGACATGTAGCATGATGTCCCACCCAGTCACATTATCCTGACACTACGCCGACCAGTCATAACATTAACCTCTTAATGCTGAGCATCAAACTAGGCAGCTGTTACTACCATTTTTGTAAGTCTTTGGTATAACTTGGCCGGGATCGAACCCACGACCTCCCGCTTCCGCGGCGGACGCTTTAACCACTAGGTTTTGAATCAACTGGAACGTTTCACAGAATAGTTTTCTTTACAGTTAAAAAATTGGTTAAAAGTATGCGGTGGGGAACGCTTACGCGTTTTATCCGTTTCACATTTGCTTTTCTGGACCAGAATCTGCCTTTTTAAAACAAATTACATAAAATCTTGACAGAAAATGTTACCGTTGATCCCGCCATCGCCAAAAGCGTGGTATCAAAGTCGTCGCTAACATGGCAGTGGCAAAGAAATATGGGAAACCCTGCAGCCAAAACCTTAGTTTGAACTATTCCATCTAACTTTACTGAATGTATACAGTGATGTTGTTCCACTGAGCATGGTTTGCATCAAATCCAAAACCATTCAGATTAAATTCCACTGTCATACGTAAAGATCTGACTGCGATCGCTTAAGAGTCGTGTTCTGGTGACCTTTGAATTAACAAATGGAAATGCAGCTTTCAGAAATCTGAAAGTGAATTAAACCGTTCGGCACACTGGTGTTCTTCAGCCATACTGCAGTCTCCCAAATGTGAAGATGAAAGACTTAATCTGATCGGCTGATAAAATTAGCGCCTATGGTAATAACATAGGTCACAAAAACATGATCCCTAGGCGGTCGCTATCAAATCTTCACACAGGATAATGGAGACTGTTTTAATCCGATTGATTCCAAATAAACCATCTTCTTTGTTGACAACCATATGCAAAAACACAAAGTAATTTTTTCCCCCATAAAATACCCATATACACAAGGGACACAATGTCCTTAGATTACAAAAAACTCTTACTGTTGTGATCTTGACATGACACTTTACGTTCAAAATCCAAAAGATAGTTTTAATCAAGGGAAACGTTTTTGCAAGGTCTAATAACAATGGCATCAATATCAGCTGGTTGATAACAAAACTTGTACTTTTGATGACATCTGTTAACAATGACCTCTATCACCATGATGTCATACCACTTCAGGCTCTCATCTCTTTTTGTGTACAAAAAGCCTAATTATTATTCACAACGAAAACAGAAATACTGTGCTAAGAACTTTAACTTACCAAATACTTAATGGGTCTGAGTGGAGATGTCTTGCTTCCGATAACATTTTAAGACTTTTGTTCTGTAGAGCAAGAGATCCATTTAAAACACTTCAGTCTTTAGGATCCCAGTTTCTGGATTGATGTAAGAATCTGGATGACTAATTTGTTTACCATTGAGTTTTTTTTATAATAAGAGTGTATTGGTTGCTATCTGAGGATGCTACCGTCTGAGTAAAATCAGAGCTCCACTGTCCTATTTGGTACTGACTGCTTTGGTTAGTTGCTGTGTCCTGGTTACCTATGTTATTACCATAAATCCATAATTGCTAATTTTATCAGCCAATCAGATAAAGTCTTATATTTTCATGTTTGGGAGACTGAGCACTATGGCTAAGAGCATCAATATATGCTGAATGATTTGATTTGCTTTAAAATGTTTGCAGTAGAGTCCATAGCCAGCTCTCCCTGGCTATATGGACTGCACTGATTAGTGACTGGGCAATGCAATCTGGACAGCACTGATTAGTGACTGGACAATGCAATATGGACTGAACTGATTAGTGACTGGATAATATAATCTGGACTGCACTGATTAGTGATTGGACAATACAATCTGGACTGCACTGATTAGTGACTGGTCAATGCATTCTGGACTGCACTGATTAGTGACTGGACAATGTATTCTGGACTGCACTGATTAGTGACTGGACAATACAATCTGGACTGCACTGATTAGTGACTGGACAATGCATTCTGGACTGCACTGATTAGTGACTGGACAATGCAATCTGGACTGCACTGATTAGTAACTGGATAATGTAATCTAGACTGCACGGATTAGTGATTCGACACAGTAATCTGGACTGCACTGTTTAGTGACTGGACAATACAATCTCGACTGCACTGATTGGTGACTGGACAATGCAATCTTGACTCCACTGATTAGTGATTGGACACAGTAATCTGGACTGCACTGTTTAGTGACTGAACAACACAATCTGGACTGCACTGTTTAGTGACTGGACAATGCAATCTGGACTGCGCTGATTAGAATGGATAGTGTAATCTGGACTGCACTGATTAGTGACTGGACAATGCAATCTGGACTGCACTGATTAGGCTAGAGAGTGCATTCTGCACTGCACTGATTTGTGACTGGACACTGTAATCTGGACTGCACTGTTTAATGACTGGACAACACAATCTGGACTGCACTGTTTAGTGACTGGACAATGCAATCTGGACTGCGCTGATTAGAATGGATAGTGTAATCTGGACTGCACTGATTAGTGACTGGATAATGTAATCTGGACTGCAATGATTAGTGACTGGACAATGCAATCTGGACTGCACTGATTAGGCTAGAGAGTGCATTCTGCACTGCACTGATTTGTGACTGGACACTGTAATCTGGACTGCACTGTTTAATGACTGGACAACACAATCTGGACTGCACTGTTTAGTGACTGGACAATGCAATCTGGACTGCGCTGATTAGAATGGATAGTGTAATCTGGACTGCACTGATTAGTGACTGGATAATGTAATCTGGACTGCAATGATTAGTGACTGGACAATGCAATCTGGACTGCACTGATTAGGCTAGAGAGTGCATTCTGCACTGCACTGATTTGTGACTGGACACTGTAATCTGGACTGCACTGTTTAGTGACTGGACAACCCAATCTGGACTGCACTGTTTAGTGACTGGACAATGCAATCTGGACTGCGCTGATTAGAATGGATAGTGTAATCTGGACTGCACTGATTAGTGACTGGATAATGTAATCTGGACTGCAATGATTAGTGACTGGGCAACGCAATCTGGACTGCACTGACTAGTGAATGGACAATGCAATCTGGACTGCACTGACTAGTGAATGGACAATGCAATCTGGACTGCAATGACTAGACTAGAGAGTGCATTCTGCACTGCACTGATTAGTGACTGGACAATGCAATCTGGACTGCACTGATTAGTAACTGGATAATGTAATCTAGACTGCACGGATTAGTGATTGGACACAGTAATCTGGACTGCACTGTTTAGTGACTGGACAATACAATCTGGACTGCACTGATTAGTGACTGGACAATGCAATCTTGACTCCACTGATTAGTGATTGGACACAGTAATCTGGACTGCACTATTTAGTGACTGGACAACACAATCTGGACTGCACTGTTTAGTGACTGGACAATGCAATCTGGACTGCACTGATTAGGCTAGAGAGTGCATTCTGCACTGCACTGATTTGTGACTGGACACTGTAATCTGGACTGCACTGTTTAGTGACTGGACAACACAATCTGGACTGCACCGTTTAGTGACTGCACAATGCAATCTGGACTGCGCTGATTAGAATGGATAGTGTAATCTGGACTGCACTGATTAGTGACTGGATAATGTAATCTGGACTGCAATGATTAGTGACTGGACAATGCAATCTGGACTGCACTGATTAGGCTAGAGAGTGCATTCTGCACTGCACTGATTTGTGACTGGACACTGTAATCTGGACTGCACTGTTTAGTGACTGGACAACACAATCTGGACTGCACCATTTAGTGACTGGACAATGCAATCTGGACTGCGCTGATTAGAATGGATAGTGTAATCTGGACTGCACTGATTAGTGACTGGATAATGTAATCTGGACTGCAATGATTAGTGACTGGACAATGCAATCTGGACTGCACTGATTAGGCTAGAGAGTGCATTCTGCACTGCACTGATTTGTGACTGGACACTGTAATCTGGACTGCACTGTTTAGTGACTGGACAACACAATCTGGACTGCACCGTTTAGTGACTGGACAATGCAATCTGGACTGCGCTGATTAGAATGGATAGTGTAATCTGGACTGCACTGATTAGTGACTGGATAATGTAATCTGGGCTGCAATGATTAGTGACTGGACAATGCAATCTGGACTGCACTGATTAGGCTAGAGAGTGCATTCTGCACTGCACTGATTTGTGACTGGACACTGTAATCTGGACTGCACTGTTTAGTGACTGGACAACCCAATCTGGACTGCACTGTTTAGTGACTGGACAATGCAATCTGGACTGCGCTGATTAGAATGGATAGTGTAATCTGGACTGCACTGATTAGTGACTGGATAATGTAATCTGGACTGCAATGATTAGTGACTGGGCAACGCAATCTGGACTGCACTGACTAGTGAATGGACAATGCAATCTGGACTGCACTGACTAGTGAATGGACAATGCAATCTGGACTGCAATGACTAGACTAGAGAGTGCATTCTGCACTGCACTGATTAGTGACTGGACAATGCAATCTGGACTGCACTGATAAGTAACTGGATAATGTAATCTAAACTGCACAGATTAGTGATTGGACACTGTAATCTGGACTGCACTGATTAGTGATTGGACACAGTAATCTGGACTGCACTGTTTAGTGACTGGACAACACAATCTGGACTGCACTGTTTAGTGACTGGACAATGCAATCTGGACTGCGCTGATTAGAATGGATAGTGTAATCTGGACTGCACTGATTAGTGACTGGACAATGCAATCTGGACTGCACTGATTAGGCTAGAGAGTGCATTCTGCACTGCACTGATTTGTGACTGGACACTGTAATCTGGACTGCACTGTTTAGTGACTGGACAACACAATCTGGACTGCACTGTTTAGTGACTGGACAATGCAATCTGGACTGCGCTGATTAGAATGGATAGTGTAATCTGGACTGCACTGATTAGTGACTGGATAATGTAATCTGGACTGCAATGATTAGTGACTGGACAATGCAATCTGGACTGCACTGATTAGGCTAGAGAGTGCATTCTGCACTGCACGGATTTGTGACTGGACACTGTAATCTGGACTGCACTGTTTAGTGACTGGACAACACAATCTGGACTGCACCGTTTAGTGACTGGACAATGCAATCTGGACTGCGCTGATTAGAATGGATATTGTAATCTGGACTGCACTGATTAGTTACTGGATAATGTAATCTGGACTGCAATGATTAGTGACTGGACAATGCAATCTGGACTGCACTGATTAGGCTAGAGAGTGCATTCTGCACTGCACTGATTTGTGACTGGACACTGTAATCTGGACTGCACTGTTTAGTGACTGGACAACCCAATCTGGACTGCACTGTTTAGTGACTGGACAATGCAATCTGGACTGCGCTGATTAGAATGGATAGTGTAATCTGGACTGCACTGATTAGTGACTGGATAATGTAATCTGGACTGCAATGATTAGTGACTGGGCAACGCAATCTGGACTGCACTGACTAGTGAATGGACAATGCAATCTGGACTGCACTGACTAGTGAATGGACAATGCAATCTGGACTGCAATGACTAGACTAGAGAGTGCATTCTGCACTGCACTGATTAGTGACTGGAAAATGCAATCTTGACTGAAGTGATTAGTAACTGGACACTGTAATTTGCACTGCACTGTTTAGTGGCTGGACAATGCAATCTGGACTGCACTGATTAGAATGGATGGTGTACTCTGGACTGCACTGATTAGTGACTGGATAATGTAATCTGGACTGCACTGATTAGTGACTGGACAATGCAATCTGGACTGCACTGATTACTGACTGGACAATGCAATCTGGACTGCACTGATTAGTGACTGGACAATGCAATCTGGACTGCACTGATTAGTGACTGGACACTGTAATATGGACTGCACAAATTGACTGGATAATGTATCTGGACTGCACTGGATCACTTCAGTTGTTAGCTTTGTGTGACAAATACAACAGATAACTTACTTTGGGCCATTGTTTATTATTAACATATGGACATCATCCAACCTCAGGAAGGATTAGTGACTTTTTGTGGTAGATGATAAGAGAAATATCAACAGAGGTTACGTGGCTGACCTATTAGAGTGGCGTTAGACTATACGACAGCTCAGAGAAGTATGTCCAGAGCTTAAGTGGCTGACCTGTTAGAGTGGTTTTAGACTATGGGGCAGACCAACATGACCAGAGAGTTATGTACAGAGTTGAGCTGGTTGACATAATAGATTGGCTTTAGATCTAGAGACAGGCCTATGTTATCAGAGAGGTATCTACAGAGCTTAAGTGGCTGACCTGCTGGAGGGGCTTTAGACCTAGTTTTGGCTGTCCTTTGTACTCCTTTCAATTACAAAAACTGACACACCACAATTTACATTGGTGGCCTCTTTGCGACAAAGATAATTCTGAATGTACTACATCCTTTTAGGAATACAATATTTGACATTGAATACAAATGTGACTAATTACTTCAAGTTAAGTCCAATGGATTTTATGTAAATTTAAAAGCTGACTTATCTTAAAATTTTTAAATATTTTAAATTTCATATTTTTTTAAAAATATTTGGTCACAAGGTTGTAACACTAATGACTTATTTTCAGAATCCCATCATAATGATGTCACTATACTGAACAAAGAGCTGTACCATTTAAAATTATACAAGTACATAAATGGAGGGTAGTACAATTTTCCCAATACACTATAGACAGTCACCCTCAATTTTATAGTACTTTTTCTCCAATACACTATAGACAGTCACCCTCAATTTTATAGTACTTTTCTCCAATACACTATAGACAGTCACCCTCAATTTTATAGTACTTTTTTTACAATACACTATAGACAGTCACCCTCAATTTTATAGTACTTTTTTACAATACACTATAGTCACCCTCAATTTCATAGTACTTTTTCCCAATACACTATAGACAGTCACCCTCAATTTTATAGTACTTTTTTACAATACACTATAGATAGTCACCCTCAATTTTATACTTTTTTACAATACACTATAGATAGTCACCCTCAATTTTATAGTACTTTTTCTCCAATACACTAAAAACAGTGACCCTCAATTTTATAGTACTTTTTTTTACAATACACTATAGTCACCCTCAATTTTATAGTACTTTTTTCCAATACACTATAGACAGTCACCCTCAATTTTATAGTACTTTTTTTACAATACACTATTGATAGTCACCTCAATTTTATAGTACTTTTTTCCCAATACACTATAGACAGTCATCCTCAATTTTATAGCACTTTTTTTCCAATACACTATAGACAGTCACCCTCAATTTTATAGTACTTTTTTTCCAATACACTATAGACAGTCACCCTCAGTTTTATAGTACCTTTTTCCAATACACTATAGACAGTCACCCTCAATTTTATAGTACTTTTTTCCAATACACTATAGACAGTCACCCTAAATTTTACAATACTTGTACTGCACTTTGTTTCACTGGTAATATAAAGCCATAGATGTGGACAATTCTAAGTATCTAAAGTCATCTAGGACACCCATTTGATACATGGTTCAAATTTGGTTTTAATACCTGAAATAGTTTAAAGGTTATTGTCCAGAATAGTTATAAAAATAAATACCCCCACCCACTATGATCAGAATAATCTAACAAGCGGCCTAATGACTTTTATTACCCATGTGGCCAAACTCAGCTCTAAGATTATATATATATATATATATATATATATATATATATAAACGGATTCTGAGATGGAACCTATTGATATACTGACCTACAGACATAGCTGAATCTGAGATGAACGTCTGTTAAAGGAAACCTTATTAGATTCACTGTCTTACTATGATATATCCCAAAGATCTAAATTCCAAAACCATATATATATATATATATATATATATATATATATATATATATATATATATATATATATATATATATATATATATATATATATATATATATATATATATATATATATATATAATAGTGTTATGTTCTTTAAACTAAGTTAAGGATTGGCATTTTTATTACATCTTATCCCTTTTTACAATTATTTAAGAATATGTTTATATTATTCTAATTTATAGAATAACTTAAATAGTGAAAGTTATAAACTAA
Source organism: Unio pictorum (assembly GCA_030141615.1). NCBI lineage: Eukaryota > Metazoa > Mollusca > Bivalvia > Unionida > Unionidae > Unio > Unio pictorum. Next base: position 12,652,754 of record JARLTB010000052.1, read on the forward strand.
TATCATGTAAATAAGTTTACTAATTAATTAATTTAAAACTAAGAGGCATTATGAAATAAATTTGATACATGATTAATTACTTATAGAATAATTATTTATTTATAAGCAGTGTGCAGATCATAATTTTTATTATTTTATCATATAATTTGAGTTCTGATGGAATACTGAACAAGCTTCAATATTATATCAGGGTATAATATATTAAAAATAATACAATATACATAATAATAAAGTAATAATAAAACTTTTTATCTATATTCATGAAGTTATATATACAAAACATTTATCTGGGAAAGGCCTTTCAAGAATTCCTTGTCAACAAAAGTGTCTAGGCAAACATATTTGCCAAAAGAATGCTTTTATCCCCAACAAATAAAATTAATACAATTAACATCAAACATGAAGAGAAATAAATTTTAAAAAGGAGATTTTCATGTCCAAATTAAACAATGTGGTATCAAAACAGGCCAAAATAATGTGATGTGTTCTGGTAAAACAATTACTGGATATACTCATAAAAGTATTCATTGATTTTCAGCAAAATGTTTTTACACTGGCCAAGTGATTTTCAAAATTCCATTCTACATAGTTGAGTTGATACATTAATTTAAAGGCAAAAAGAAAGTTTCCAGCTTTATTGATTATTTTCATTACACATCTCAGTTGCAAGCTTTTCTAACTTCTTTGCAGTGAGTTCCAATCCTTCAGTTTCACAGTATGTCTGGGCTTTACCCATCCAGTAATCTTTTGTTCTCACAAAGTAATCCATGGTTTCCTCATTCGCCTCTTTTGTTGGTGCATCATCAAAAGTTATCTCCATCTCATCTTCTGAATAAAAAATATTATAATTGTCTGAACCAAATGTAATCCCAATCCAAACACATATTTTCTTTCTTCAGCCTGTGAAACTGAATGTTCACTTTATAACCCCAAAATCAATAGGTAGACATTTCCTAACCATATGTGCAAATTTGATTCAGTTATGTCATCTATAATAAATGTCATTGCATAGAAACAACTCTTTCTTTTTATCAAAGTAATTTTGACCTATTGATTCCTAATTCAATAAGGTTCACCAAGTGTAAGCCACCCATAAAGATTGGTAACTGTAGATGATAAACTGAAGTTACTGTATGGAAACCAATTTTTTAATTTCCAGTTTGAGTGGCCTTGACGTTTTGCATCCAAAATCCGTAGGGTTCTTTATTACCCCAAGAATAAGCTATCCACAATGTATAGTAGTGTAGAACCAGAGTTATCAATTTACTATTGGAATTTGTAAACGAGAATAGCGTGGAATAAAAACCATGGGTTGATGGGGTTTTTAAACTATTTTGCCAATAAAATATTTCCTCCTGTAATGTGTCCATTTTCAAGGTGTCCCTTTGCAGTCTCTTCTTTGAAGAGCAACAAAAAATGTGGAGGGAGTTTGATAAGCGGCATCTGAAGCTCCTCCAAAACTATTTGGATCAACAAATAACTGTGCAGGAATAACTTGATTCAACTGTCATAAAACTGAATGAGTCTGCCAGCACACTAGAGGATTTTCAGAATGCCTTAGGACTGGCAAGCCAGTGATAAATTTTGTTTTTGTCTCACCACCTCCTGACTTGACCAGAATAACTCATTACTTAATTGACTTCTACAATTTTGCCATGTGTGAGGATAACTCTTGTTTTTTCTGCAATAAGGGGGAGGAAGTGGAAATCAAATCCCTTACCAGCTTCAACAATGCACTAAACAATTGCATACAATTTGTGATGAAAATCTAAAATTCCGGTTCAGCCGCCAAGAAAATACTTCCATATGCCCAGTTTGATCCTAAAATCTAAAAAAAGGCAGGAAGATATATTTAAATCCTGTGAGCTGCCATTGTCTACAAACAAAAGATGAATAATCATTAAATTCACTCACTGATAAGGATTTTTGGATTGATATGAATCTATCCTGACTCTAGGTCTGAATAGAATTGGATGGAAAGGTCTCTGAAGGTGGGATAGTAGCAGTAGTATTACACTTCTCACTGTGGTATAAAGAATAATTTACTCTAATAATATTACACTTCTCACTGTGATATACAGAATCATTTACTCTAATAATATTACACTTCTCACTGTGATATACAGAATCATTGGCTCTAATAATATTACACTTAACACTGTGGTATAAAGAATCATTGACTCTAATAATATTACACTTCTCACTGTGGTATAAAGAATAATTTACTCTAATAATATTACACTTCTCACTGTGATATACAGAATCATTGGCTCTAATAATATTACACTTATCACTGTGGTATAAAGAATCATTGACTCTAATAATATTACACTTATCACTGTGGTATAAAGAATCATTGACTCTAATAATATTACACTTCTCACTGTGGTATAAAGAATAATTGACTCTAATAATATTACACTTATCACTGTGATATACAGAATCATTTACTCTAATACATGAAATATTACACTTATCACCATGATATACAGAATCATTGACTCTAATAATGTTACACTTCTCACTGTGATATAAAGAATCATTTACTCTAATAATATTACAGCATGTGAGATTCATTTTCTAATGGACAAACAATGAAGAACTGCATATTTGAGTGCATACAAATGTCTTATTCTGTACAAAATGTTTAAAAATAGTTTGAAGATAAATTCCATCATCTGTCTATTTAATTAAACTTCCACCATTCTCAAAAAAATTGTTATACATGTATATCACAGTGAATTGTGAATGCATCGACTTACCACTATCCTCTTCCTCTTCTTCTTCCCCACCACAGGCTCCCTCCTGCTCCCCCTCCTCATCTGATGAACTTTCAGAATCCTCCCAAACCTGCAGAAAAAGTCATAAAAGTACCATCAGCAAAATCAATAAAGTTAATGTATCCCTTGGTCTTTCAACATTAATTAATGTTTGGTAGTTTAGGAATTATTTTCCCTGCTTATATACCCCTTGGTCCTCCAACATTAATTAATGTTTGGAAGTTCAGGATTTATTTTACCTCTTCTATGTTCAGTGGCAATATGAAGATACAGATATAATTAATATAAACAAATACATAATTAATACAAAAATGAAATATAAAATAATAAACCTTTAAAATATTAAGATTATATTAAGCTTTTCATGTATTTGGCAAATCAGCAAAATACCACAGGTATTGTATTAAAAGTAACAATATGTTGTTGATATTCATTCTTCAAGTTCATGGCTGACTGTGTCAAAGGATTTTGTCAGGTCAATGAATGTCATGTACAGGTTTGAATTCTGTCATTTTTGATCGAGATGGTCAGTGGCAAACACCAAGTCTGTGGTTCATTATCATTTTTATAAGCTTCATTGACTCTCAGGCAAAGCCCTTAATTGATGTGATGCTAAAGATGATTCAGCAGAATTCTGGTGAGGATTTTGCTGACAGCAATAATATGCCATGATAGTTGCACAAACCTTTTTTGCTGGTACAAGTGGATGATAGATGCATTCTTGTACTTCTGGGGTACAAGTGGATGATAGATGCATTCTTGTACTTCTGGGGTACAAGTGGATGATAGATGCGTTCTTGTACTTCTGGGGTACAAGTGGATGATAGATGCATTCTTGTACTTCTGGGGTACAAGTGGATGATAGATGCATTCTTGTACTTCTGGGGTACAAGTGGATGATAGATGCATTCTTGTACTTCTGGGGTACAAGTGGATGATTACCTAGTCCACACTGACTGAATGAATTCAGTCAGTTTTTGTGCCATGTGAGTCTCCAGCTTTGTAGACTTCTTCATCAGTTGCTTTCAGTTTTAGTCAGCATTGGAGGATCAGCAAGTGGTACATTGATTTTCACTTGGGACACTTGATCACTTGCAGTCTTACTGATAGATGACTGTTAATTTAGGATGTTGTTAAAGTGTTCTGCCCATCTTTAAAGTATCCTTTCTTTGTCAGTCAGCAGTGTGGCACTGTCAGTACTCCATATTGGAGAATATCCTGATGAATGTGTCATTTGAGATATTCTTCAAAGCATTATTGACATTCTCCATTATTGAAGTTTTTCATGTCTTCAAGGCATTATAGAAGTGAAGTTCTTCATGTCTTCATGGCATTATAGAATTTTTTCATGTCTTCAAGGCATTATAGAAGTTCTTCATGTCTTCAAGGCATTATAGAAGTTCTTCATGTCTTCAAGGCATTATAGAAGTTCTTCATGTCTTCAAGGCATCATAGAAGTTCTTCATGTCTTCAAGGCATTATAGAAGTTCTTCATGTCTTCAAGGCATCATAGAAGTTCTTCATGTCTTCAAGGCATCATAGAAGTTCTTCATGTCTTCAAGGCATTATAGAAGTTCTTCAACGCATTATTATATAAGTTCTTCATGTAATCCTCTCTGTGCAGGAATGAATATCATTGGCTTTATTGCTCAGCCATGAGTCTTACATCTCTGAGTTTGCACTGGACGGATCTTTAGGTGTTATTGAAGGCTGCCTTCTCTGATGATGGATATCTGTTTTCTAAATATGCCTTCTGTAGCTGATGTTCCTTCAAACATTTCTTTATGGCAGAATCCTCATCAAACCAATCGTGATGATTATGTGTGGTTGTAATTAGGGTTTTGGATGCAGTTAAGAACACAATCTCTGAAGGATGTCCAGTTTTCTTTGACATTCTTGGTGTTCATATTGATTATATCCAGTTGGCTACATAGTTCTTCATCAAATGCCCGTTTGACATTCTCCTGTTTCAGTTTGGAGACATCTAGCTTTGCTGGCACATTTTTGCCTTGTGATGAAATTATAAGGCCTGTAGTCAGTCCAGCTTTATGCACATCTCATGGAATTCAACACTCAGGCATCATGTCTGTCTCATCCCTGACTATGAGTTTATTCAATAAGATGCCTGTGTATGTTCGTCATTAGGTGGCCATGTTTAGCACATTTCTTCAGTAGGAAACATCCACTGTTGAATTTGCCAAAGCCATTTTTGCCAATAACCTGGCTATGACAGTTGATCTGTGCCAGATGGTACTTCTGCAATAAGATTCCTGGTCTTGATAAAATTTATCCTTGTTCTCATCTGGGTTGGTCCTTTTGGGTGCATAGGTATTGATGATAGTTGCGTGTGTTTTATCCTATATGCTATGTAGGAGTGTGATCCTAAAGGGTCTTGTCAGCCATCAAGGGGATGCCAAGTTCCATTGCTATGTTGGTCCACTGAAATGCAACCCTATGCCCTGAGCTACCTGTGTGCAGGTATGCAACTACAGCTTCCAGTGTAAATACACCTGCTGCTTTGCTGCTTGCCCATCATCACAAGACTTGAAGGTAGTTGGTGGGGGGGGGGAGTGGTATAACATCATGATTTGTGCAGGAGATGGATTTAAGTGGGGGAAATTTGCTGAGTCATTCTCACTCTCTCATCCAGGCCCATCTCAATGCAGTGGCATAACAATGTTGAGACATCTGGAGACAAGTTGGGATGTTGTGGATGGTCATTAGTTTATAATGTACCTGAGCTGATGCCCTCTACTATCCACACAGCTCTTGCCACCTGACTTCACAGGTAGGGGATGAATATATCTGATTGACCACCTATCCATCAGAAAGGACTTTTCAGTTGAAGCTAACTCCTGATCAACAATCATATGTAGAATGGTTTACTATTACTTACCATGCAGGAATAGCCTGACTTGAGCAATATACATAAATGAACATGGTCTTGATAATAACCTGCAAACATGTTTATAGATAATGCTATACTAAAAATATTTACAAAAAAATTAAAATGTTCTATTAAAACATAATCATTTTTAGCATATTGATAAAAATGATATTAAATGCCACAGATAAATGAGCAAATTAAAATGACACCACTGTAAAATTTTGGAAGATGGTTGATGCTTCATGACCCTTGCAACTTTACACCCTCATTAATTGCTTATCTCCCTTTTGCCCAACTCAACAATTAAAAAATTTCACTGTTAATTAAGATGTTCAAAAATAATGGGCGGTATTTGCATTAGATAAAAATGCACTAGGTGATGACATACAAGTTAAAGTTTAAAATAAAGATTTACCTCCTTCAGGAAATCTAAAATACAAGTGATAGATATAGTATTAAAAAGTTCCTTCATGTCATGTACATTATAGTACTTATCACGCGTAGGTTGCAGGTTGGAACACATGGTCATAAAGTGCTTAACAGTGAATGGTTCATTGCAAGAGACGCATTCTGGTGGATCTTCACCTTTTAGAATGTGGGTTTGTTTGTTTGTTTGATTAGGATTTTTAACGTAGCTTTAACAATTTTTCAGTCATATCGCTACGATGTCTGCAGTGAGGCAGTTTATAGTGATGTCTAGCACTGAGACATCATGCCGCAGACATGTAGCATGATGTCTCACCCAGTCACATTATCCTGACACCAGGCCGACCAGTCCTAACACTAACCTCTTAATGCTGAGCGTCAAGCGAGGCAGCTGTTAGTACCATTTTTGTAAATCTTTGGTATGACTCGGCCGGGGATCGAACCGACGACCTCCCGCTTCCGGGGCGGACGCTCTAACCACTAGGCCACCGGAGCGGTTTAGAATGTGGGAGTGGGTTATGTATGAATGACCAATTCTGATTCTTGCAATGACAACCTCCTCCCTACGGATAGTTAATTTAAAAAATCTAGTGCAAATCGCTATTAAATCATAAAACTTTGTGTCAACTATCCAAGAGATGCCATTGCATAATGCATTATTCAATGCCCAATTAGTAGGACCACCGGAAAAGTGCAAAGAAATAGTTAACATTATTAACGATCAGAATATTGACATCTTTTTTCTGACAGAAACATGCTAAAAACATCAGGCGATGAGCCCATGTGGATCTCACACCCACCGATTACTCCAGCAAGTCATTCCTCTGCCACTCTCGTGGAGGTGGAATTGCTGTCATCACAATGAACTCCTTGGTCAAATGCCATAACCACACCACAGCCTTCAATTTCCGCCACACATTGTTTGAACTAGTCATAACCACATTCACATTGGAACAAAGGTCAGTCCATTTTTTTGCCTCTACCACCCTCCTCCTAGTAGAAAAAAACAAGCTAAACTAAATCTCTCTTTTTGGAACAGTTTCCGAATCTCTTGGAGTATGGAAATTCAATAGGTGGTCACGTGATTATTTTTGGAGATTTCAACTTTCACTTTGACTGTCATGGAAACTCGTACACATCAAAACTCCTATATTCCATTCAATTGTTCAACCTCAAACTGTCAGTATACCAGCCAAACCCATAAACATAGGACACATTTTAGACTGGATTCTTCACAGACCTGATGATAATATTCTACAGTCCTTCCTGGTATCCCACGAACTTGTATCAGATCACCTATGTATTATATGCCATCTTGACATATCAGTCCCTAACCCTTTATTTGTTAATAAGAGAAACCTCTGTATAATAAAAACTAATGCATGACATCCAAGCAAACCTAACAACTTGCTTAGCTCCTACAGCAGAACAACTTGGTAACTGCCTGCGTTCATTGCTTGACAAACATGCCCCAGCAAGCAAACACAGAGTATAAATTCAAAAGTGTTCTTCTGTAGAATAGAAGTGTTAGAGCCCAGCTCTGCATTGCTAAGAAAGAGACCGTCTAAAATTGAGAGGCTTTGGCTTTCCACCAGACTCACTATTTATAAGCAAATCAATGAAGCCGCTAATAAGGCCACAAACATAGTCCATACAGCAAAATCAGCCCATTACAATACTAAGATCACAAGAAGTTCCAGCTGCAAAGAGCTCTTCATGATTACTAACAAGCTAATGTCACGGAACAAATGTACACCACTACAACAACCTTCTCTCAAATCGATCTTCTTGATCTGTTTGAAAATGTCTTCCATGACAAAGTACAAACCATTAGAGATAAGCTTGACACAATTTCAATTGACCATCATCACCGTACAGTTGTTTAAAGAATTTTAGTGGCAACTATTAGCAGCATTTGAAACTGCTTCTGTGGATTAGTATGTACAATCATGATGAAGAGAGCACCAATATCATTTGAACTTGATCCAATTCCATCACCACAAATGCTTGAGTGCTTAGATCCAATATTGCCTTCACTAACTGATGTTATTAATACCTCTCTCTCGTCTGGGGAATTCCCATTATTTATCAAAACTGTCATTGTAAAGCTGTTGCTGAAGAAACCAACACTCGACCATAACAATTTAAAAAACTACCACACAGATTCTATTCTCCCATTTATATAAAAAAAATCTTATAAACAGTTGTTCTAACCCAACTTATATTTCATCTGAATTCAAACAGTCTTTTTAGTAATGTACAGTCAGCATATCACCTTTGCCACAGTACTAAAACTACTCTTTAAAAAGTAGTAGTTAATGACATTCTCTCTGCTTTGGATAGCGGAAAGATTACAGTCTTCACCCTCCTTGATTTGTGTGCAGCATATTAAACAATAGACCATGATATATTACTTCACCGTTTCCGGCATGTTATTTGGCATTACAATACAACCTTACTGTGGTTCAGTCCTACTTAGTCAACAGGACACAAATTGTATCTGCAAATGGAATACACTCCAGCCAAGCTGATCTATGTTGTGGTGTTCCACAGGGGTCTGTTCTTGGCCCTCTTCTCTTCATTCTATACACTCAGCCACTCAACAACTAACTGTATGGTGATGATGGTTGAAATTGTGTCTTTCAGATTCAGTGTCTCATCAATAATTGTATACTGATGATGCCCAAATATACAAATCTAGCCACCCAACTGAAGTTGATGCTACCACCCCAGGTAAAGAGAGGTGCATTTCTGAGATGCAGATGAATAATGATAAAACTGAGCCATTCTGATCACAACACAAAGATTTTCTCATTCACATCGTTTACTTGAAACAATAGATATCAGCAACACAAACATTAAATTCAGTCGGTACGAAACCTAAGTGTTATTCTGGATAGTACTCTCACATTGCACCGACATGTCATGAACATATGCAAGGTTGCATATCTTGAGCTGTGATGCATCAGTTCCATTCAAAAATATCTTTCAGTTGATACCATTAAAATACTTGTGTGTTCATTAGTACTTTCAAGACTGGACTACTGTAGCTCAATTCTATCCGGTTTGTTTCAATATCTAATCCAGAAAACTTCAAACAGTTAAAAACACAGCTGCTTGAATCATCCTTAGAGTATCACGATTACAGCACACCTCCCTGCTGCTCTGTACCCAACACTGGCTATCCATTCAATCCAGAATCAAACACAAAATTTGTTCTCTGTGCTACATTTCCCTGATGGACTCCATACCTATCTGGCCTCACCCATGTGTACACACCAGCAAGATACTTATGCTCCTCTTCTGACAATTGTATACTCATTATTCCCACTAAGAAAAATAAGTCATATGGACAACGTTCTTTTGCATACCAGTGCTTAGCAACGTAGATTGAATTGCCCATTGAAATTAGACACAAAGACACAGTGATCCATATATATTGTTTCCTACCTTAAATATTTTCAGCATGTTTTTGTTTTCTAATTTCATAGTGTTTGTTTTTTGTAATCGTATCATTATGTCTTTTTTAATATTATAGGTGTTGTCTAATGTTGTAAAGTGCTTAGAGCTTCTAAAGATTAGGCGCTATACAAAGTCCTCATTATTATTATTATTATTATTATTATTATTATTATCCTAGAATACTGTTTATGATTCAGTGTACCAGACAGCATACAAGTTATGTACTGTGTCATTGGAAAGAATAAGTTTTACATGGCATAGCGATACATCAAGACTGTCAAGCCAGTTCTTTACCCTGAATCAGAACGAAACACAAATGTTGTTTTGTATTTATTTCAAACACCCTCTCTTATGCTTCCTAAATATTTTAAGCATTTCCACATGAATGAAATCCAAAATGATTTGGGATGTATTAAAGTTTGATTTACTGCATCAAAATCTATTTAGATGTTGACATCAAAGATGATGCCTATGTAGTTCAAATCTTTGTACAGAAATACAGACTGAACAACTGTATCAGGTGCCAGATCAAGCATGTAAGATTTAATGGGTATTTAATAAAGGATAATATCACACATCCTAGAATAGATTGTGAACTGATTCAGTGCTCTTGATAAACATCACACATCCTAGAACAGTGCTCTAGATAAACATCACACATCCTAGAACAGTGCTCTAGATAAATATCACACATCCTAGAACAGTGCTCTAGATAAATATCACACATAATGTTTAATGACTTAAAAGCTCCAGATAGTATAATATAAAATAGTTGTCGGCAACCCATGGTATGAGTGTTAAGGGTGTCATGCTGGACCCTTTGTAAAGAAACATGGTAGAAGTTCTGGTTTTGTATTGTATGGTCTAAAATTGAAAATTAAATAAAAGGGATGAATATGTCTTGGCATTCAGAACTCTGCAATTGAGCAGACCTGTTACAGCAGTTCTAACAGGCTGCTGATACCGAGTATAGTATAATGTCATTTCAGCACATGGTATGTCAAACCTAGAAATTCCATTCTTGTCATAAAAAGCTTTCCTACCAATCTGAAAACCTAAATTATATCAAAAGATGTCAATAAAAATTATTAGATATACAATTTCTTAAAATTACTTATTACAAGATCAGCACTCATTCATTTTTCAATGGTATCCTAATAATACTTAATAATTAAACAAAATTTCTTATGATAGTCAAGAAAATAAAAAGTATCCAGGGTTATGATTATAGAGTCAAACTGCTTTTACCTAATTATAAAGAATTTAACAAAACAACTCCCAATATAAACAACATGAATGAGATATCTTACAGTACACTATACACATATCATTTCCTGAATAATATTTTATAATTATGAAACTAATTCTCATCTGATAAGCAAATACTTTGTAAATATAGATAATCTGTATAGATAGATGCATGAGTAGCTAATTGTTTACCTGACTTTTTGCATCCTGTTCAATCAGTGTATTCCATTCATCCTGCTTATTTATGTCCAGGGAATAAAAATCTGTTAATGTCACCTGCTTGTCACCTTCCTCCACAATCCCACCATAAAGAAATAGAACCCCGCTCTTGATTGCTAACAAAGCATTCATCCTGGGACTGGGCATGAAAATATCGACCTCCATTTCAGAAGAGCCAATTTGAGCATGCTCAGCTGAGGAACTCCCTTGTTGGCCAACTGTCACTTTAAATACCCCATCAATAACAACTGTTTCTATGGCACCTGTATTAGCTTCTCCAGTTACCTCTCTCAAGGAAGATCCTTGATCCTTGAGAGATAAATTTTTTACTTCCTCATCTGGGATTTCCATAGGCTCATCTTCACTGCCCTCTTCATTAGAATACTCCTCGTCATCATCTCCTTTTGATCTGGCAGCATCCTTTTTCTTCCGTCTCCTTTTTTTCTCTACCATTTTCTTCCCTCTACAATGATACAAGTGTATTATGTTTACCCGTTGTATTTTACCAATGCCATGAAGCAAATCAAGCAACTATATAATTATTACAGGCATAGTTGGATAGTTGAATCTATACTTATTATGGGAATGTTTTCAATATAATCTTCAGGAAATCCCATTTTTGCTACAGTAGGATGTACTCTGTTACATGGCAAATGATGTCAACATATTAAACATTATGGATATTTTTATCATAAACTTAACCTCATTTCAAAACTGAACTATTATTAAGTCAAGGAATACTGAAATAGTGTGTCATAAATGGCACTCATTGTCAGAAGACAATCCAAAACATGATCAACTCCATCAGCTTGTCACTGCCAATCTCAAACATTTTACCCTCCCACCCCTCATGAGACAGCATCCTATGATAATAATAATAATAATAATAATAATAATAATAATAATAATAATAATGCGCCCTTTGTATAGCACCTGATCTTTAGAAGCTCTAAGTGCTTTACAACATCTATAATAATATGACTACAAAAACAAGATAAACACCATGAAATTAGAAAACATAAAAACATGCTGAAAATATTTAAGGTGGGAAATATTAAAAGGTCTTTAAGTTTGTTCTTGCAGTCAAAAAAGGTGAGTTTTAAGAACAGTCTTGAATGGGAGCACTGTGTCATTGTGCCTAATTTCAATGGGCAATTCGTTCCATGTTGGTGGGCTCTGGTATGCAAAAGAACGTTGTCTATATGACTTCGCTTTCATAGTGGTAATAATGAGTATAATATTGTCAGAAGAGGAGCATAAGTAGTATCCTGCTGGTGTGTACACATGGGTGAGGTCAGATCGGTATGTTGAACTGGAGTCCATCAGGGAAATGTAGCACAGAGAACAACTTAAGTGTTTGATTCTGAATTGAATGGATATAAAGTGTAGAGTACAGAGCAGTGGGGAGGTGTGCTCTGATCGTGATACACTAAGGATGATATGAGCAGCTGAATTTTGAACTTTTGTAAGTTTCTGGAGTAGATATTGACAAAACAGACAGAACTGAGTTAAAATAGTCCAGTCATGAAAGTACTAATGAACTCACAAGTGTTTTAGTGGCATCATCTGAAAGATATTTGCGAATGGAGCTGATGCATATCAGCTCAAGATATGCAGCCTTGCATATTTTCATGACATGTTGGTGCAATGTGAGTACTGTCCAGAGTAACACCTAGGTTTCATACTGTGTAAATTTAATGTTGGTGTTGCTGATATTCATTGCTTGAAGTAAAGGAAGTGAATGAGAAAGTCTTTGTGCTGTGATCAGAATGGCCTCAGTTTTATCATCATTCATCTGCAGCTTGTTACATGTCATCCATGATTTCACATTAGAAATGCACCTCTCTACTCCTTGGATGGTAGCATCAATTTCAGTTGGGTGGCTAGACTAGTATATTTGGGTGTCATCAATGTACAATTGGTGAGACACTGGATGATGATCTATGACACTTGAGGGTAAATGAGTGTAGAACAGGTTCAAGAATAGACCCCTGTGGAATGCCAAAACATAGATCAACTGGGCTGGAGTGTATTTCATTTGCAGATACAAGTAGGACTTGAACCACAGTAAGGCTATGTTGTGAATGCCAAATACATGCTGGAGACATTGAAGTAATATATCATGGTCTATTGTGTTGAATGCTGCAGACAAATCAAGGAGGGTGAAGACTTTAATCTTTCTGTTATCCAAAAGCAGAGAGAATGTCATTAACTATTTTCAGAAAGAGTAGTTTCAGTACTGTGGAAAGGGTGATATGCAGACTGTACATTGCTAAAAAGACTGCTTGAATTTGGATGAGATACAAGTTGGGTTAAAACAACTTTTTCTTAGATTTTTTTAGAAACTGGGCGGTAGTTCATTAAATCGTTATGGTCAATGGCAGTTTGATAAATGATGGGAATTCCCTGGATGAGAGAGAGATATTAATAACATCAGTTAGTGAAGGCAATATTGGATCAAAGCACTCAAGCAGCAGTGATGTTGGAATTGGATCAAGTTTATCATGTTGTTGTAGTTGTTGTAGGATTTAACACCGTTTTTCAGCACAAGATAGGCTATACATTTATTACTTTTCATGGGGGGGGGGGGGGTCCGAGTGGCTGAGTGGTCTAAAGCGCTCTCCGTTACGGCTCACTGCCATCTCACCTCTGTCTGCTTGGGTTCGAGTCTTGGATTTGGCCAAAGTGGGTATGTGAGAAAGCTTGCCAGTAGCTTCTTGTGGGTTGGTGGTTCTTTCTGGGGTTTTGCCAGGTTCTTCCTCCACCATTGATACTGGCCACCATGTATAGCTTATGATGTGCTGAAAAATGGCATTGAACCCTACAACAACAACAACAACTTTTCATTGGAACACGTGGACCTGGTTAAGCAGTTCATGGTTGAAAAGCACTTGCATGCATCAGATCTCCACCAATGGTTACAGATGCACTGATCTGATTTTCTATGATAAGATGCTGTTGGTGGAAAGTATATGTGGCCAGACATGGGTTAATTACGTGCCTATAGAAAACTAATACAATTTCTCAAACAAGTATCAGAACCGGTTATGTTTTCAAAGTCATATCATGAACCAGTGTGCAAAAGTAAAGTGCAATAAGAAATCAGTGTGGGGTCTTTTACAAAGCTGACTGTTAATGACTCCTTGTGGCTAATCCAAATACATCTTAGCCATGCTCTGGAAAAAAAAAGAACACCCCAGAGACATTAAAGTTATAAAAGTAAGAGGTGACACAAATGTAAATGACTGATAGAATATTTCCATTTCTTGCAGTAATTCCAGCACTGTTGGAAACTACAGCTCCCCCAGTTTGAAAAGCAGCTGCATTTGGGGCTATTGGAACTGCATCCAGGATGACTCTAAAAAAAAAGGTGATCAGTGGGCTGCATTTTGTCTTATAGGCAAAAAAAGAAAGAGATCTTTCATTACCCAGAACAATTTCCAAAATAACCTTAGGCAAAGGTCTTCAACTATCCAGGACAACTCCAAAATGGCTTTAGCTGTGGCCTCACTATAGACCAGTTTTGATTTACTCACAAAGTCAGTAAAATATTTCTGAAATGTCTTCGTGCATGATGAACTTGCATCCATTATTCCCTACTTACTGGAAACAAGCATTGTTAACCTGGATCTCACAACTGGATTGCAAAGTCATTGAGTTGCATACATGATAAAACATTAGAAAACTGTATTTTTACTCAATTAGGCTTGCAATGTAATGTGAGTTGTTGATTATTTGCACAGTCACTTCAGAGATGCCTGCATGGCACCATTGTTTAATTCAACACTCCCATTGCAAACTTAGATGCTGCAAGTAGTGAAGCACTCACATGAAGCTCATTCAACAATCCCTCAAGTGCTTATTGATACTGTATGTCACTTACAAACTCATTATCTCATGCGCTTATTGAAACTGTATGTCACTTACAAGCTCATTCCCTCAAGCGCTTATTGTTTATATATGTCACTTACAAGCTCATTCTCTCAAGCACTTTATTGATACTGTATGTCACTTACAAATTCATTCAACAATCCCTCAAGTGCTTATTGATGCTATATGTCACTTACAAGTTTATTTAACAATCCTTCAAGCACTTATTGATACTGTATGTCACTTACAAGCTCATTCCCTCAAGCGCTTATTGATACTATATGTCACTTACAAGCTTATTCAACAATCCCTCAAGATCTTGTACATAATGTGCTGTCACTTACAAGCTACACTTGAAACATACATGAAATGACTCCTGATAGTTACGGCCATGCATGTATAGCTACCTGATGCTGTGGTGCAAATTTAACCTGGTTTGTCACCAAAGTGGATTTGATTCAGATTATCATCCATATTGTTCTAGAGGTGAAATGATAGCCTGTGCTGTGTATCAAAATACAATTCACAATATACTGCCTATGACACTATATATTAATATAAATATGAACTTGATGATCTTTCCATCTTTATCATGTCTATCAGTGGTAGGTGGTGCCCTTTTATGAATATTCACATGCTGTGTATATTTCCAATATACAGATTACAGAGAGACAGAATTAGCATCTATTTATGTCATTCTCATCTATGGCAAAATAACAAAAATAGTTTAAAACAGACTAACTTTAAGTTGTCAGTTATTTTAATTCAACTTTTCAGGCTATATAAGGCTGTTCCATTTCATCAGATACAGGACTCCCTATGGTCCTTATGCTCTTTGTTTTGCACAGCATAAATGCTAAACAAATTTTATTACCAGTTTCATGTCTTACTTAAATGTGAAAGACATTATCATGCTATCTTCAAAACAGGAAAATCTTATCTAGAACAAGAACTACTCTTGCCTATATAGAGATGAAGTTCATACAAGTGTTAATATATACTCTGTAAAGATTGGGTTTATAAAATACCTTACAGCAAGGGTCTCAAACACACATCCTGGCAAGCATATACTGTGGCCTGCAAATTGATGTCATAAGGTGTTATGAGAGATAACAAAAGTGTTCCAGCCCTTGGCCATGGAAAATGCCCTCATGTGGTCATTAGGATGGTTTGAGTCTCAGACCCCTGTCTTACACCCAACAGCCCCAAACAACAAAATCAATATTCAGATTGGTATGGGGAAAAAAACCCAATATAATTTTGTTTTAAATAGTTTTTTTTAATAATTTCAGAAAATATATATTACTAGTATTTATGTACCTAGCCACTCAAGCAAAGATCATGGTTGTATTTTTGATGACTTTGGAAACAACAATGACAAAGACTATTTACCTCAACAAATAACTGTACCACTTGCCCTTATCCATCTCAAAGCAAAACATATCATTGAAGAATATACCGGTCAACTTCTCATCATCATCTTCCTATAAAAGATAATTAAATAATTAAACAGCCATAAAAGAGACCTGCAGAAATAAAAGGCAAACAACTTGTGTAATCTTATACAAAATATTCTTTCCATGTTTCTCTTTTCACTTTGAACAAGCTAAATTCAGAGCTGTCAAAGGTTATTGAGTGTGAGGAGATGAGCATCCAAGGGAGAGCACTGATCACATACCTAGGGCAAAATCCCAAGGTGGAGTTTAGAGTGGGGTAAAGAGGAACAAACATGTTATAATGACATCAGAAACCAATTTAATATTTTTTCTTTTTCGTTTCTGAACAACAATGTTTCACACAATTTGTTGCTACTGAATCTAAACTTGACAGTAAATATGTTCAAAACATGTGTATAAAAAAATTATACACTATAATTTAATTTAAAACTAAAATGGAATAGAAAGACAGCTTGCATTAAACTGGAAATACTTATATACCACAATGACAGAAACTGTAAGACATCTTGCATACTGATATTAGTTGCACTAGCTGTTTCATATTTTGGTTTGACAATTCCACAAGAAATATTTTCAAAGAGCTCAATACTAGAGCTGTACCAATGTAACTTTTTGCCGATTATGCAGATACCGAATATGGCCGATTATTAAAATTGCCGATACCGATTATGAGACTGATTATTTCATTATCATAGTATATATACTCGCGTATAAGCTTAATAATTTAGAAAAAAAATAAAGGCCTGGAAGAAGGGGTGGGGTCAGCTTATCCGCGGGCCAATGTCTAAACTTTACCGTTTTTAGGTCTTTTTGTTGACTACTGTAACGGCTATAAATCTTGGAACATGAAACACTAATTTTTTCCGTGTTTTAAGACATAGGCATGGTAAACAAGTAACTTTCGGGGACCCAACAATTATTAAACTGTTATAAAATACTATGACTGATTTTGTTATTATTTTGCATGTGCATATTTTCTGATTTCTCCAACACGAAATTAAATAAAGGTAAATACAGACTTCATAATTCGTGGGCCGGGGAGACCATGTACTATAATGTACAGTACTTACACAGTGCAAAGAGTGCATAGTGTCACTTAAATCCATATTTATTCCCAAACATATTGGATGCAGATTTTGCTTTATCTGTTGTTTCGATCAAATTGCATTCTTCTAAATAACATTTCAGATAGTCCTTAATAGCTGTTTCATTTACAATGAATAACGTCTCACAAGTTGCTCATTTTCAATGATAAAAGTGATCCTACAACTTGAGGCAATATGTTTAAAAAGATACACGTTTTGATTGTACAAGGCACATGACCATCATAATTTACCTGTTCATGAAGAGAGGTAATAATAAAAGCTAAAATTCTCATATAGATCGACTAAGATCAAGATCAATCAATTTTAGTTTTGTCTTTTGGCTGAACAAACATCATAACTTTCCACACAATGGAAAGCTTGATGTTTGGCATCTCCTTTGATGATAGTCTGTGAATTTCTCTATAGATTTGCGACAGCAGTACAGGCCAATTAATCATTAAAATGCCTGAAACTGGCTTGTGACAAGAGGAATTTTGAATGCTAACTATACCATTACATTGATGCAGAGGCGTAGTTAGAGTGTTTGGAGCCTGGGGATAAGATTAATTTTTACGTTCCCGGGTTCTTCCTCCACCAATAATACTGGCCGTCATATATAGCCTATCGTGTACTGAAAAATGGCGTTAAACTCTACAACAGTTACAACAACAACATTTAACGATGGTAATTAACATTGGTATATACAGTCTAAAAATGCCAGATGTTAACTCGTGTAAGTTTCTTTCGTGGGAATGGTGCTGTAGCATTGGAGTTAAGCATTTGTAGTGATCATTCATGGGACTTAAATTAATTGTGGACGATTTTATTGTTATGGCTTATGTTTTTGTTCTGGTTTATTTTTTATTTTTGCATTGTTGCATAGGTAAAAATTTCATTAAATTACGTGAATAATGTTTAAACTTAACATTCTATTTAGTGAAGATGCGAATTCTTTGTAGAAAAATTATTTCATCACAACAATAATTCACAGGTGATGCAACAGAACATGTAGGACTTTTCTTGTCTAGAAAAAAATGAAAATCAAGGACATAATGTAATAATTGGGAGTTCTCAGCAAAAATCAGCGGTAGTTTACAGCAAGTGTGTTAAAACAGTATTTTCTTTTAAGAATATATTGTCTTTCAATTAATCCCCAAATCAAATGTTTATTCCTTAGTTTCCTCTATTTAATTCTGTTTTAAAATTCAAGCCATATCAAGATGAATGTTATAATTGAAATTATATTTTGGAAATTTATTTGCATCGGAACCAATTATTTCTGCTGATACCGATTATACCGATTGTTCTAAAAATCGGCCCAATTATGAGTACGGGCGATTAATCGATACAGCTCTACTCAATACATCACACATGACCTAGAAATGAAGATATTCCCTGAAATCTAAATTACTCAATTTAGACAGTAGATGATAGAGATATATCTATTCAAGAAATATAGACAAATCTGTTATGGCTTCCACCTATATATACCAGCTACCTCTACAAAAGGGTCCAGTACATTGTTATAACATGACATAATAAAAGAATCCAAATGGAAAATCCATATGAAATTAAAACTGATCCATTTTTTGCAGAAATGATACATATGCAACTAGAAATCCTGCAACAACCAAGTATGCATGTTAGACTTTTAATTTAGTATTTGTAAAAGTCCATTAAAACACAATTCATATCCGAGTTTTACTTTAGTATCTGTAAAATTCCATCAAATTCATATCCGAGTTTTACTTTAGTATCTGTAAAATTCCATTAAAACACAATTCATATCCGAGTTTTACTTTAGTAACTGTAAAATTCCATCAAATTCATATCCGAGTTTTACTTTAGTATCTGTAAAATTCCATCAAATTCATATCCGAGTTTAACTTTAATATCTGTAAAATTCCATTAAAACAAAATTCATATCCGAGTTTTACTTTAGCATCTGTAAAATTCCATCAAAACACAATTCATATCTGAGTTTTACTTTAGTATCTGTAACATTCCATTAAAACACATTTCATATCAGAGTTTTACTTTAGTAACTGTAAAATTCCATTAAAACACAATTCATATCTGAGTTTTACTTTAGTATCTGTAAAATTCCATTAAAACACAATTCATATCTGAGTTTTACTTTAGTATCTGTAAAATTCCATTAAAACACAATTCATATCTGAGTTTTACTTTAGTATCTGTAAAATTCCATTAAAACACAGTATGCATGTCTGAGTTTTACTTTACTATCGGTAATATTCCAACAACACAGTATGCATGTCTGAGTTTTACTTTACTATCGGTAATATTCCAACAATACAGTATGCATGTCTGAGTTTTACTTTACTAATGGTAATATTCCAACAACACAGTATACATATCTGAGTTTTACTTTACTAATAGTAATATTCCAACAACACAGTATGCATGTCTGAGTTTTACTTTACTAATGGTAATATTCCAACAACACAGTATGCATATCTGAGTTTTACTTTACTAATGGTAGTATTCCAACAACACAGTATGCATATCTGAGTTTTACTTTACTATCAGTAATATTCCAACAACACAGTATGCATGTCAGAGTTTTACTTTACTAATGGTAATATTCCAACAACACAGTATGCATGTCTGAGTTTTACTTTACTAATGGTAATATTCCAACAACACAGTATGCATATCTGAGTTTTACTTTACTAATGGTAATATTCCAACAACACAGTATGCATGTCAGAGTTTTACTTTACTAATGGTAATATTCCAACAACACAGTATGCATGACTGAGTTTTACTTTACTATCAGTAATATTCCAACAACACAATATGCATGTCAGAGTTTTACTTTACTATCGGTAATATTCCAACAACACAGTATGCATATCTGAGTTTTACTTTACTAATGGTAATATTCCAACAACACAGTATGCATGTCAGAGTTTTACTTTACTATCATTAATATTCCAACAACACAGTATGCATTTCTGAGCTTTACTTTACTATCAGTAATATTCCAACAATACAGTATGCATGTCTAAGTTTTACTTTACTATCAGTAATATTCCAACAACACAGTATGCATGTCTGAGTTTTACTTTACTATCGGTAATATTCCAACAACACAGTATGCATGTCTGAGTTTTACTTTACTAATGGTAATATTCCAACAACACAGTATGCATTTCTGAGCTTTACTTTACTAATGGTAGTATTCCAAAAACACAGTATGCATATCTGAGTTTTACTTTACTAATGGTAATATTCCAACAACACAGTATGCATGTCAGAGTTTTACTTTACTAATGGTAATATTCCAACAACACAGTATGCATGTCTGAGTTTTACTTTACTAATGGTAATATTCCAACAACACAGTATGCATATCTGAGTTTTACTTTACTAATGGTAATATTCCAACAACACAGTATGCATTTCTGAGCTTTACTTTACTATCAGTAATATTCCAACAACACAGTATGCATATCTGAGTTTTACTTTACTATCAGTAATATTCCAACAACACAGTATGCATGTCTGAGTTTTACTTTACTATCAGTAATATTCCAACAACACAGTATGCATGTCAGAGTTTTACTTTACTATCGGCAATATTCCAACAACACAGTATGCATATCTGAGTTTTACTTTACTAATGGTAATATTCCAACAACACAGTATGCATATCAGAGTTTTACTTTACTATCAGTAATATTCCAACAACACAGTATGAAATTCTGAGCTTTACTTTACTAATGGTAATATTCCAACAACACAGTATGCATGTCTGAGTTTCACTTTACTATCAGTAATATTCCAACAACACAGTATGCATTTCTGAGCTTTACTTTACTATCGGTAATATTCCAACAACACAGTATGCATTTCTGAGCTTTACTTTACTATCAGTAATATTCCAACAACACAGTATGCATTTCTGAGCTTTACTTTACTATCGGTAATATTCCAACAACACAGTATGCATTTCTGAGCTTTACTTTACTATCAGTAACATTCCAACAACACAGTATGCATGTCAGAGTTTTACTTTACTATCAGTAATATTCCAACAACACAGTATGCATTTCTGAGCTTAACTTTACTCTCAATAACATTCCAACAACACAGTATGCATATCTGAGTTTTACTTTACTAATGGTAATATTCCAACAACACAGTATGCATATCTGAGTTTTACTTTACTAATGGTAATATTCCAACAACACAGTATGCATATCTGAGTTTTACTTTACTATTGGTAATAGTCCAACAACACAGTATGCATTTCTGAGCTTTACTTTACTATCAGTAACATTCCAACAACACAGTATGCATTTCTGAGTTTTACTTTACTATCGGTAATATTCCAACAACACAGTATGCATATCTGAGTTTTACTTTACTAATGGTAATATTCATACAACACAGTATGCATGTCTGAGTTTTACTTTACTATCGGTAATATTCCAACAACACAGTATGCATGTCTGAGTTTTACTTTACTAATGGTAATATTCCAACAACACAGTATACATATCTGAGTTTTACTTTACTAATAGTAATATTCCAACAACACAGTATGCATGTCTGAGTTTTACTTTACTAATGGTAATATTCCAACAACACAGTATGCATATCTGAGTTTTACTTTACTAATGGTAATATTCCAACAACACAGTATGCATGTCTGAGTTTTACTTTACTAATGGTAATATTCCAACAACACAGTATGCATGTCAGAGTTTTACTTTACTATCGGTAATATTCCAACAACACAGTATGCATATCTGAGTTTTACTTTAATAATGGTAATATTCCAACCACACAGTATGCATGTCTGAGTTTTACTTTACTATCAGTAATATTCCAACAACACAGTATGCATGTCAGAATTTTACTTTACTATCGGTAATATTCCAACAACACAGTATGCATATCTGAGTTTTACTTTACTAATGGTAATATTCCAACAACACAGTATGCATGTCAGAGTTTTACTTTACTATCATTAATATTCCAACAACACAGTATGCATGTCTGAGTTTTACTTTACTATCAGTAACATTCCAACAACACAGTATGCATGTCTGAGTTTTACTTTACTAATGGTAATATTCCAACAACACAGTATGCATATCTGAGTTTTACTTTACTAATGGTAATATTCCAACAACACAGTATGCATGTCAGAGTTTTACTTTACTATCGGTAATATTCCAACAACACAGTATGCATGTCTGAGTTTTACTTTACTATCGGTAATATTCCAACAACACAGTATGCATGTCCGAGTTTTACTTTACTATCAGTAATATTCCAACAACACAGTATGCATGTCAGAGTTTTACTTTACTATCGGTATTATTCCAACAACACAGTATGCATGTCAGAGTTTTACTTTACTAATGGTAATATTCCAACAACACAGTATGCATGTCAGAGTTTTACTTTACTAATGGTAATATTCCAACAACACAGTATGCATGTCAGAGTTTTACTTTACTATCATTAATATTCCAACAACACAGTATGCATTTCTGAGCTTTACTTTACTATCAGTAATATTCCAACAACACGGTATGCATATCTGAGTTTTACTTTACTATCAGTAATATTCCAACAACACAGTATGCATTTCTGAGCTTTACTTTACTATCAGTAATATTCCAACAACACAGTATGCATGTCAGAGTTTTACTTTACTAATGGTAATATTCCAACAACACAGTATGCATAT
The DNA here is from genome assembly GCA_030141615.1 of Unio pictorum. Taxonomy (NCBI): domain Eukaryota; kingdom Metazoa; phylum Mollusca; class Bivalvia; order Unionida; family Unionidae; genus Unio; species Unio pictorum. The sequence continues at coordinate 12,675,916 of JARLTB010000052.1, forward strand.
CAGAGTTTTACTTTACTATCAGTAATATTCCAACAATACAGTATGCATTTCTGAGCTTTACTTTACTAATGGTAATATTCCAACAACACAGTATGCATGTCTGAGTTTTACTTTACTATCAGTAATATTCCAACAACACAGTATGCATGTCAGAGTTTTATTTACTATTGGTAATATTCCAACAACACAGTATGCATATCAGAGTTTTACTTTACTATCAGTAATATTCCAACAACACAGTATGCATATCAGAGTTTTACTTTACTATCAGTAATATTCCAACAACACAGTATGCATATCTGAGTTTTACTTTACTAATGGTAATATTCCAACAACACAGTATGCATATCAGTTTTACTTTACTATCAGTAATATTCCAACAACACAGTATGCATGTCAGAATTTTACTTTACTATCGGTAATATTCCAACAACACAGTATGCATATCTGAGTTTTACTTTACTAATGGCAATATTCCAACAACACAGTATGCATGTCAGAGTTTTACTTTACTATCATTAATATTCCAACAACACAGTATGCATTTCTGAGCTTTACTTTACTATCAGTAATATTCCAACAACACAGTATGCATGTCAGAGTTTTACTTTACTATCAGTAATATTCCAACAACACAGTATGCATTTCTGAGCTTAACTTTACTCTCAATAACATTCCAACAACACAGTATGCATATCTGAGTTTTACTTTACTAATGGTAATATTCCAACAACACAGTATGCATATCTGAGTTTTACTTTACTAATGGTAATATTCCAACAACACAGTATGCATATCTGAGTTTTACTTTACTATTGGTAATAGTCCAACAACACAGTATGCATTTCTGAGCTTTACTTTACTATCAGTAACATTCCAACAACACAGTATGCATTTCTGAGTTTTACTTTACTATCGGTAATATTCCAACAACACAGTATGCATATCTGAGTTTTACTTTACTAATGGTAATATTCATACAACACAGTATGCATGTCTGAGTTTTACTTTACTATCGGTAATATTCCAACAACACAGTATGCATGTCTGAGTTTTACTTTACTAATGGTAATATTCCAACAACACAGTATACATATCTGAGTTTTACTTTACTAATAGTAATATTCCAACAACACAGTATGCATGTCTGAGTTTTACTTTACTAATGGTAATATTCCAACAACACAGTATGCATATCTGAGTTTTACTTTACTAATGGTAATATTCCAACAACACAGTATGCATGTCAGAGTTTTACTTTACTATCGGTAATATTCCAACAACACAGTATGCATATCTGAGTTTTACTTTAATAATGGTAATATTCCAACCACACAGTATGCATGTCTGAGTTTTACTTTACTATCAGTAATATTCCAACAACACAGTATGCATGTCAGAATTTTACTTTACTATCGGTAATATTCCAACAACACAGTATGCATATCTGAGTTTTACTTTACTAATGGTAATATTCCAACAACACAGTATGCATGTCAGAGTTTTACTTTACTATCATTAATATTCCAACAACACAGTATGCATGTCTGAGTTTTACTTTACTATCAGTAACATTCCAACAACACAGTATGCATGTCTGAGTTTTACTTTACTAATGGTAATATTCCAACAACACAGTATGCATATCTGAGTTTTACTTTACTAATGGTAATATTCCAACAACACAGTATGCATGTCAGAGTTTTACTTTACTATCGGTAATATTCCAACAACACAGTATGCATGTCTGAGTTTTACTTTACTATCGGTAATATTCCAACAACACAGTATGCATGTCCGAGTTTTACTTTACTATCAGTAATATTCCAACAACACAGTATGCATGTCAGAGTTTTACTTTACTATCGGTATTATTCCAACAACACAGTATGCATGTCAGAGTTTTACTTTACTAATGGTAATATTCCAACAACACACTATGCATGTCAGAGTTTTACTTTACTAATGGTAATATTCCAACAACACAGTATGCATGTCAGAGTTTTACTTTACTATCATTAATATTCCAACAACACAGTATGCATTTCTGAGCTTTACTTTACTATCAGTAATATTCCAACAACACGGTATGCATATCTGAGTTTTACTTTACTATCAGTAATATTCCAACAACACAGTATGCATTTCTGAGCTTTACTTTACTATCAGTAATATTCCAACAACACAGTATGCATGTCAGAGTTTTACTTTACTAATGGTAATATTCCAACAACACAGTATGCATATCAGAGTTTTACTTTACTATCAGTAATATTCCAACAATACAGTATGCATTTCTGAGCTTTACTTTACTAATGGTAATATTCCAACAACACAGTATGCATGTCTGAGTTTTACTTTACTATCAGTAATATTCCAACAACACAGTATGCATGTCAGAGTTTTACTTTACTATTGGTAATATTCCAACAACACAGTATGCATATCAGAGTTTTACTTTACTATCAGTAATATTCCAACAACACAGTATGCATATCAGAGTTTTACTTTACTATCAGTAATATTCCAACAACACAGTATGCATATCTGAGTTTTACTTTACTAATGGTAATATTCCAACAACACAGTATGCATATCAGTTTTACTTTACTATCAGTAATATTCCAACAACACAGTATGCATTTCTGAGCTTTACTTTACTAATGGTAATATTCCAACAACACAGTATGCATGTCTGAGTTTTACTTTACTATCAGTAATATTCCAACAACACAGTATGCATTTCTGAGCTTTACTTTACTATCAGTAATATTCCAACAACACAGTATGCATTTCTGAGCTTTATTTTACTATCGGTAATATTCCAACAACACAGTATGCATTTCTGAGCTTTACTTTACTATCAGTAACATTCCAACAACACAGTATGCATGTCAGAGTTTTACTTTACTATCAGTAATATTCCAACAACACAGTATGCATTTCTGAGTTTTACTTTACTATCGGTAATATTCCAACAACACAGTATGCATGTCTGAGTTTTACTTTACTAATGGTAATATTCCAACAACACAGTATGCATGTCTGAGTTTTACTTTACTAATGGTAGTATTCCAACAACACAGTATGCATATCTGAGTTTTACTTTACTAATGGTAATATTCCAACAACACAGTATGCATGTCAGAGTTTTACTTTACTAATGGTAATATTCCAACAACACAGTATGCATGTCTGAGTTTTACTTTACTAATGGTAATATTCCAACAACACAGTATGCATATCTGAGTTTTACTTTACTAATGGTAATATTCCAACAACACAGTATGCATGTCAGAGTTTTACTTTACTATCGGTAATATTCCAACAACACAGTATGCATGTCCGAGTTTTACTTTACTATCAGTAATATTCCAACAACACAGTATGCATGTCAGAGTTTTACTTTACTATCGGTATTATTCCAACAACACAGTATGCATGTCAGAGTTTTACTTTACTAATGGTAATATTCCAACAACACAGTATGCATGTCAGAGTTTTACTTTACTAATGGTAATATTCCAACAACACAGTATGCATGTCAGAGTTTTACTTTACTATCATTAATATTCCAACAACACAGTATGCATTTCTGAGCTTTACTTTACTATCAGTAATATTCCAACAACACGGTATGCACATCTGAGTTTTACTTTACTATCAGTAATATTCCAACAACACAGTATGCATTTCTGAGCTTTACTTTACTATCAGTAATATTCCAACAACACAGTATGCATGTCAGAGTTTTACTTTACTAATGGTAATATTCCAACAACACAGTATGCATATCAGAGTTTTACTTTACTATCAGTAATATTCCAACAATACAGTATGCATTTCTGAGCTTTACTTTACTAATGGTAATATTCCAACAACACAGTATGCATGTCTGAGTTTTACTTTACTATCAGTAATATTCCAACAACACAGTATGCATGTCAGAGTTTTACTTTACTATCGGTAATATTCCAACAACACAGTATGCATATCAGAGTTTTACTTTACTATCAGTAATATTCCAACAACACAGTATGCATATCAGTTTTACTTTACTATCAGTAATATTCCAACAACACAGTATGCATATCTGAGTTTTACTTTACTAATGGTAATATTCCAACAACACAGTATGCATATCAGTTTTACTTTACTATCAGTAATATTCCAACAACACAGTATGCATTTCTGAGCTTTACTTTACTAATGGTAATATTCCAACAACACAGTATGCATTTCTGAGCTTTATTTTACTATCGGTAATATTCCAACAACACAGTATGCATTTCTGAGCTTTACTTTACTATCAGTAACATTCCAACAACACAGTATGCATGTCAGAGTTTTACTTTACTATCAGTAATATTCCAACAACACAGTATGCATTTCTGAGCTTTACTTTACTATCAGTAACATTCCAACAACACAGTATGCGTATGAGTTTTACTTTACTAATGGTAATATTCCAACAACACAGTATGCATATCTGAGTTTTACTTTACTAATGGTAATATTCCAACAACACAGTATGCATATCTGAGTTTTACTTTACTATCAGTAATATTCCAACAACACAGTATGCATTTCTGAGTTTTACTTTACTATCGGTAATATTCCAACAACACAGTATGCATGTCTGAGTTTTACTTTACTAATGGTAATATTCCAACAACACAGTATGCATGTCTGAGTTTTACTTTACTAATGGTAGTATTCCAACAACACAGTATGCATATCTGAGTTTTACTTTACTAATGGTAATATTCCAACAACACAGTATGCATGTCAGAGTTTTACTTTACTAATGGTAATATTCCAACAACACAGTATGCATGTCTGAGTTTTACTTTACTAATGGTAATATTCCAACAACACAGTATGCATATCTGAGTTTTACTTTACTAATGGTAATATTCCAACAACACAGTATGCATGTCAGAGTTTTACTTTACTATCGGTAATATTCCAACAACACAGTATGCATGTCCGAGTTTTACTTTACTATCAGTAATATTCCAACAACACAGTATGCATGTCAGAGTTTTACTTTACTATCGGTATTATTCCAACAACACAGTATGCATGTCAGAGTTTTACTTTACTAATGGTAATATTCCAACAACACAGTATGCATGTCAGAGTTTTACTTTACTAATGGTAATATTCCAACAACACAGTATGCATGTCTGAGTTTTACTTTACTATCAGTAATATTCCAACAACACAGTATGCATGTCAGAGTTTTACTTTACTATCGGTAATATTCCAACAACACAGTATGCATATCAGAGTTTTACTTTACTATCAGTAATATTCCAACAACACAGTATGCATATCAGTTTTACTTTACTATCAGTAATATTCCAACAACACAGTATGCATATCTGAGTTTTACTTTACTAATGGTAATATTCCAACAACACAGTATGCATATCAGTTTTACTTTACTATCAGTAATATTCCAACAACACAGTATGCATTTCTGAGCTTTACTTTACTAATGGTAATATTCCAACAACACAGTATGCATTTCTGAGCTTTATTTTACTATCGGTAATATTCCAACAACACAGTATGCATTTCTGAGCTTTACTTTACTATCAGTAACATTCCAACAACACAGTATGCATGTCAGAGTTTTACTTTACTATCAGTAATATTCCAACAACACAGTATGCATTTCTGAGCTTTACTTTACTATCAGTAACATTCCAACAACACAGTATGCGTATGAGTTTTACTTTACTAATGGTAATATTCCAACAACACAGTATGCATATCTGAGTTTTACTTTGCTAATGGTAATATTCCAACAACACAGTATGCATATCTGAGTTTTACTTTACTATCAGTAATATTCCAACAACACAGTATGCATTTCTGAGTTTTACTTTACTATCGGTAATATTCCAACAACACAGTATGCATGTCTGAGTTTTACTTTACTAATGGTAATATTCCAACAACACAGTATGCATGTCTGAGTTTTACTTTACTAATGGTAGTATTCCAACAACACAGTATGCATATCTGAGTTTTACTTTACTAATGGTAATATTCCAACAACACAGTATGCATGTCAGAGTTTTACTTTACTAATGGTAATATTCCAACAACACAGTATGCATGTCTGAGTTTTACTTTACTAATGGTAATATTCCAACAACACAGTATGCATATCTGAGTTTTACTTTACTAATGGTAATATTCCAACAACACAGTATGCATGTCAGAGTTTTACTTTACTATCGGTAATATTCCAACAACACAGTATGCATGTCCGAGTTTTACTTTACTATCAGTAATATTCCAACAACACAGTATGCATGTCAGAGTTTTACTTTACTATCGGTATTATTCCAACAACACAGTATGCATGTCAGAGTTTTACTTTACTAATGGTAATATTCCAACAACACAGTATGCATGTCAGAGTTTTACTTTACTAATGGTAATATTCCAACAACACAGTATGCATGTCAGAGTTTTACTTTACTATCATTAATATTCCAACAACACAGTATGCATTTCTGAGCTTTACTTTACTATCAGTAATATTCCAACAACACGGTATGCATATCTGAGTTTTACTTTACTATCAGTAATATTCCAACAACACAGTATGCATTTCTGAGCTTTACTTTACTATCAGTAATATTCCAACAACACAGTATGCATGTCAGAGTTTTACTTTACTAATGGTAATATTCCAACAACACAGTATGCATATCAGAGTTTTACTTTACTATCAGTAATATTCCAACAATACAGTATGCATTTCTGAGCTTTACTTTACTAATGGTAATATTCCAACAACACAGTATGCATGTCTGAGTTTTACTTTACTATCAGTAATATTCCAACAACACAGTATGCATGTCAGAGTTTTACTTTACTATCGGTAATATTCCAACAACACAGTATGCATATCAGAGTTTTACTTTACTATCAGTAATATTCCAACAACACAGTATGCATATCAGAGTTTTACTTTACTATCAGTAATATTCCAACAACACAGTATGCATATCTGAGTTTTACTTTACTAATGGTAATATTCCAACAACACAGTATGCATATCAGTTTTACTTTACTATCAGTAATATTCCAACAACACAGTATGCATTTCTGAGCTTTACTTTACTAATGGTAATATTCCAACAACACAGTATGCATGTCTGAGTTTTACTTTACTATCAGTAATATTCCAACAACACAGTATGCATTTCTGAGCTTTACTTTACTATCAGTAATATTCCAACAACACAGTATGCATTTCTGAGCTTTATTTTACTATCGGTAATATTCCAACAACACAGTATGCATTTCTGAGCTTTACTTTACTATCAGTAACATTCCAACAACACAGTATGCATGTCAGAGTTTTACTTTACTATCAGTAATATTCCAACAACACAGTATGCATTTCTGAGCTTTACTTTACTATCAGTAACATTCCAACAACACAGTATGCGTATGAGTTTTACTTTACTAATGGTAATATTCCAACAACACAGTATGCATATCTGAGTTTTACTTTACTAATGGTAATATTCCAACAACACAGTATGCATATCTGAGTTTTACTTTACTATCAGTAATATTCCAACAACACAGTATGCATTTCTGAGTTTTACTTTACTATCGGTAATAGTCCAACAACACAGTATGCATTTCTGAGCTTTACTTTACTATCAGTAACATTCCAACAACACAGTATGCATATCTGAGTTTTACTTTACTAATGGTAATATTCCAACAACACAGTATGCATGTCTGAGTTTTACTTTACTAATGGTAATATTCCAACAACACAGTATGCATGTCTGAGTTTTACTTTACTATCAGTAATATTCCAACAACACAGTATGCATTTCTGAGCTTTACTTTACTATCAGTAATATTCCAACAACACAGTATGCATGTCTGAGTTTTACTTTACTATCAGTAATATTCCAACAACACAGTATGCATGTCTGAGTTTTACTTTACTATCAGTAATATTCCAACAACACAGTATGCATTTCTGAGCTTTACTTTACTATCAGTAATATTCCAACAACACAGTATGCATGTCTGAGCTTTACTTTACTATCAGTAATATTCCAACAACACAGTATGCATGTCTGAGTTTTACTTTACTATCAGTAATATTCCAACAACACAGTATGCATGTCTGAGTTTTACTTTACTATCATTAATATTCCAACAACACAGTATGCATTTCTAAGTATAGTTGATGAGCCATATATAAAATTTGGTCATTCTGTAAGGTTCCAATAGTTGAGCAGAAAATGAAGAAAAGTCCAATACATTTCATTAAAACATAATATGATGAGGCTGATTATCTTTACAAACAAGTACAGTTGTACAATGAATAAAATAAAAATCACAAATTAATGCCATTACCTCATCAAATACACCTCCAAAACAAATGACCTTGTTGCCAGGAGCAACTGCTATAGGCATGCCACTTCTTGGGGAAGGCTGAACTCCTGACTGCTTCATCTGCTGCCATTTCCATTTCTCAGGCATAGATTCATCATTTTTTTTACCTGGAACAACAGTAAACAAACCTAAGTAAATAAAAATGATAATTTCATGGTAAATGATCAGCCACTATAATGGTTTGTGGCCATTTAAGTCAAAGATATGCATTTGTAAATAATCAGCCACTATAATGGTTTTGTGGCCATTTAAGTCATTTGTAAATGCACTCAAAAAAGTCCAGAACCTTGATTTGGAATTTTTAAATTCCTTTTCCTGACAAAGTCCAGGTTAAGGTTTCCATGAATGCTCTAGCAGACTGTTTGTACATATAATACAAGAAAACAACAAAATTTCACCCAATAATATATTTGTGATACATGACCATATCACAAAGTTGTCAACTGCCTCTCCTATATTTATCTGACTGCAGCAGTAGCATAAATGATAAGAATTTGTATCTGTATATAAGTCAACTAAATATGATTGCGAAGAAGAAAGAAAAAAAATGGAATGACAAGTTTTATTTTTGAGTGCATTTCTAGTTTTATTGTGTGGTACTTACCTTCTGGCATCAAAATAAACATGTCTGTGTGAGTTTGTCCCCGTTCTACATCTCGCTTGACATTCTCCTTGCTGTATCCTCCATAAATAAGGATCTTTGGATTATCTTGGAAACAAGCCATGACACACCCTGAACGTGGGGCAGGACCATTGCCACTTGGAGTAATTTTTGTCCATGTGTATGTTTCAAGATTGAAGGCATAAACATCATTGAAATATTTGTAGTTCCTGCAATGATGAGTAAAAATTAAAGTTGCATGTGTTCATGGAACACAGATGCCCCACTACAGTGCATGAAATGGTGAGTTAAAACTAGCATGAGTTCAGTATTTTTATAATGCACAAGAAAACAGAACTTAAGGTAAGCACCATATCTGAATATTTGTATACATAAAATGGACAAAAAGAACCCATAAAGTAATTTTGATATCCTAATATTAAACATAATATTTTAATTTTGAGTATATAGCCTAAAACTGCCCTTGTATTGCTCCTGCTCAAAGCAAAGTAAACGTTTTGTATTGGTGCACATGTGCAATATAAAGCAATGGGAAAAGTTCCAGATGTTCCCTGCATGTCTGAAGTGACTACTTGATCATTATGAGAACACTCAGTAAAACAGAGTGACGAAACTGAACACAGAATTAGTTAGTTTTTATCCCAAAGCTGTTTGACACATTCTAAAAAGTATGATTAGCATCTTGATGATTAAGACTCAGTCTGGTACCATACATTTATGTTTTGCACTGCTGTCAAACTACATGAATCCTGAACTGGAAAAATGTCATAAATGTAACCAAACCAGGGAATATAATATCTGATATAAAAAGTAATTACCTATTGTCTGAAACAGACACAGCTATGTAATCTAATAATATACTACCTAACAGGATTCTTCTCTGTTTTATGCATGACTTCAAACTGGCCTGGACGTCATACATATCTGAACATGACCTTGAAAATAAGTTTTCTCTAGCAGCCAATAAAAGTGAGATTTTAAAAACAAAGTCCTTTGTAACTGGTTGGCACAAAATCCCATGCTTAAACTCAACAAACAACTGTATTATGTCCAGGCCTCAGTCTATGGAAATATTATTATGTCCAGGCCTCAGTCTTTGGAAATATTATGTCCAGGCCTCAGTCTATGGAAATATTATTATGTCCAGGCCTCAGTCTATGGAAATATTATTATGTCCAGGCCTCAGTCTATTGAAATATTATTATGTCCAGGCCTCAGTCTATGGAAATATTATTATGTCCAGGCCTCAGTCTATGGAAATATTATTATGTCCAGGCCTCAGTCTATGGAAATATTATTATGTCCAGGCAGATCTAAGTGTATAAAATTCACATGAAACTGAGGTAAATATGAAACTACATGTATTACAGTGCACACTTTTATGATGGATGTGTTTCTAATAGTGAGAGATGTTACAACAAAACTGTCTTGACTGAGCATAAAAAGTACAGTATATCATTTTGTGAGGAGCCGTGTACTATAATAATCTGAAATAAATAATAAAACAAACTAGGACCGTAATAATGTGATCTACGACGATACAAACATTATGGGAGGGGGATTACCAGCATACTGCGGGGGTTTTCAGGGACCATTGCACTTAAAGTATATTTATACTGTTGATACCAAAAACAAGAAATTCCATGACCATGAGATCACAAACAAAATTACATCTACTGTTTCCAGGCCCATCAATATATTAGAACATAACATATATTCAATTGCTGAATAAATTGAAGTTTAAGAACATATCCGTCTAGTATGTTTTGTACCATCACAATCTGGTGTTCAGAAGAATAAAACAGTTCATATAAAAAGTACATGCCTGACCAAAACATCTATGACCAAATAATAAAATGTCTGACATAATTCCTTTATGAAAGAATATCAAACATCAAATCAGTCTTATAAGTAAATTCAAAAACCCATATTTATACTTGCTTCTTCAAGCTGGAATGATATATTCACACAACTTTAAGTTTCTATGCTTTACATAGAGCAGGAGAGAAAGTACTTCAATGGTGAGCAATTTTCTAAATAAATATACTCTCTGTGATAAATTATGGTGTTATAAAAAAAGTGTATGGTTCATTTAAAAATAATTCTCACAAGTCTCAGCATTAAATATTAACTTTCAGTATTTCATGTCTGTATTAATGGTAAACAATATGGGTGTCACAGAATTAGGCGAAAATTGAACTGATTTTTGTTCTTCTTGAATTGCAAACGAAACTCACCATTTTCTTGATTTCGTCGTACACGCATTACCTGGGGTGATTAAGTGGTTTTCTCCAAGGTAAGTGGCGTGTAACGATTTGCATGTGCCAGTTTGTTATTTACATGAAATCCGAAATACTCGTTTCACGTGGTGCACAGCAAGCTCGATGTGATTTATGTTCACCTATAGAGAGTATATAAGGCGAGATATTTCTCATAATAATTACGGGAACCAAAATATCTAATCGAAGGATAGATAAGCTCGTCTTGCAATCTCCAGCCAAAGGGCTGATGACGTCGGTTGATAACATCTGATACCGTCGTTGATACCGTTTCTGATAGCGCATCTAATAACATCGCTGTTACCGTGTTTCTAATACTGTAGCTGACAATCGCTGTTACCATAGATCTGATAATCGCTGATACCGTAGATGTCAATGTTTCTGATACCGTAGATCTGATACCGTAGATCTGATACCGTAGATGTCAATGTTTCTGATACCGTAGCTGATAACGTCGGTTGATAACATCTGATACCGTCGTTGTTACCGTGTTTCTGATACTGTAGCTGACAATCGCTGTTACCATAGATCTGATAATCGCTGATACCGTAGATGTCAATGTTTCTGATACCGTAGATCTGATACCGTAGATCTGATACCGTAGATGTCAATGTTTCTGATACCGTAGCTGCTAACGTAGTTGATACCATTTCTGATACCGTAGCTGTTGACACATCTGATACCATCTTTTGATAAACGTCTTTGATATCGTCTGATTTGTTGTGGAACATCTCTGTATAAATATCTGAATGTGATTGCGCCGTTAATTTGTGCAAACGGAATTGAAGTATCTGTCTGTGTGTCGAACTGTCTGTTCGTCAACATCTGTGTAACGTGTAAATATCCGGAAAGCTAGAAGTCCGAGTGTCGGAGCTGTCTGAGTTGTAAAACATCCGGGTCGACATCTAGGGTAGTGAGGAACCGTTGGTTCTGGTAGATGTTGTATGTTGTCTGAACGTATAACTGTGGTGGATCCGTGAAGGGAAACGTCCGATAATAGTATTGGTCAACCCTAGGTTTCCGGGGAAACTGGGAGATGATTCAACTGTTGCTGAATCGTGCGGTTATACGGGGTCGAGACACATATGTGTATTGAAATTGTAAATACAATTTAATACATTGTTGTATTTGCATGCTTATGTCAGATCACAATAATATTTCAAGTGATTGCATAGATATCAATAAAAGCTAGCAACTTGATTGAATACAAGTATATGGTCGTGCTAGTTATCGCAATCCATCGTGCGATAGTATAGTTTGTCGTTTGTGTTCATTTTTCGTAATTTATACTTGCATTAATTTAACTTTCGTAAAGGATCCTTGGATCTGTGTATAGTCCAAGAGATCCCTTTACATCTGAGATTCCTTTTGTATTAATATTTAATTTGTTCATGTGTTGTGAATGGTTGTGAGTGTAATTGTGGGTTGAGTGCATGAATTATTGTGTTGTTACATCTGTATTTTTTTCATTTATAATTTATTACATAAATTTATATTTTCTTTCACAAATTGTGTTTGTATTGTTCATTTAGTCCACCCTCCTCTCGGTAACAATTCTGTTACAATGGTGTCAGAAGTGGGATCGTTGGATTAAGTGAACTGTCAATCATTTTTGTGAAGGTATACATTTAATGTTTATATTTGAGCGTGACCTTCTGTTAAGATAATACTCTAGTTGGAGTTTATTTTTGTTTAGTTTACCTAGGTCCGTGTGTCCAGTATAAACGTGTTTAAAGTATTGGTTTGGTTATATATCTATATTCATATTACAATTGTCATGTCATCCCTTAAGGACTTGGTTGCCTTAGGCAAAGAATTTGGATATGAAGGTGAAAGCTTAAGGAAATTTATTCAAGAAGAACAAGCCCGGGAAAGGGAAGAAAGGGCAAGGTCAAGGGAATTAGAAAGGGAATCTGATGAAAGAAAACGGGAATTAGAAAGGGAATCCGAAGATAGGAAATGGGCCTTTGAGAAGGAAAAGATAGAATTAGAGAAGCAGGCCGAAAAGGATAGGATAGGATGGGAAAGGGAAGCGGAGGAAAGGCGAATAGAGTTAGATAAACTAGCAAAAGTAGAAATGTTAGAGTTAGAAGAAAGAGCAAAGCAACGGGATCATGAGCGTAAGGTAGAATTAGCGACATCTGGAAGAGAACACGATTCTGCCTTTAGCAAATTAAGGGGCCCCAAATTACCTCCCTTTGACGATGAAAAAGATAACATGGATAGTTATCTTCATCGGTTTGAGCGGTATGCCGAAAACCAGAAGTGGAGTCAAAATGACTGGGCATTGCATCTTAGTGCGCTTTTAAAAGGTAAAGCGCTGGATGTATACTCTCGACTTCCTAGGGACGATGTGTTTAAGTACGACGTCCTAAAGGAAGCACTTCTCAAAAGGTACGAGCTCACTGAACGAGGATTTCGTAAAAAGTTCAGGTATAGCAAGCCCGATAAGGGAGAAACCTTTGGTCAGTTCACCGTCAGAATTGCGAACTATTTTGAGCGGTGGATTGAATGCGGCAAAGCGGTGAAAACGTTTGAAGGGTTGACTGATTTCTTGCTCAGAGATCAATTATTTAATACAGTTGGGCGAGAATTAGATCAATTTCTGAAGGAGAAAGTCTTCACGAACGTAAAAGATATGGCTAAGCAAGCCGATTTATTTGCCGAAGCTCATGGGGGAACCCAGAACGTGGTTTTGAAAGATTTTAAGTCTGGAAACCAGTCTGTAAGACCTATGCCTAGGGAGCCTGTAAAATCAGCTGAGGTAAAAAGGTCAGTTAAGAATCCAGTTTTTCAGCGTGTGCAATGTTTCTTGTGTAATGCATGGGGTCATGTTCAAAAAGACTGTCCTAAAAGAAAGGCACTTATACATAAGGTAGCGGTGGCTATACAAAGTAAAGGTATATCTGATAACATCGTACAGGTAGAACCTTGTATTCATTCGCTTGGCACGTGTTTATTTCCTGAAGCGCGTGTACCAACCGCGAGAGGGTTTGTCAACGGTCGAGAAGTCGTGGTATTGCGTGACACTGGTTGTACGGGCGTAGTGATCAAACGTAGTCTCGTGCAGGATAACCAAATGCTCGGGTGGGAATCCCCATGTATGTTACTTGATCAGACGATGGGTCGCATTCCCGTAGCAAGGATCACAGTAAAAACACCTTTCTTAACGGGAACTGTTGATGCCCTTTGTATGGACAATCCTATTTACGATCTGACGATCGGTAATGTTGAAGGTTCCCGTCTTCCAACCATGGCCGATTTTAAAATACCTTTGGCCCAGGCAGTCGAAACGCGAGCGCAAACACGGCGAGAGAAAACCGCGTTTCGTAAATTAATAGTCCCTGAATCGATCTCAGGAATTTCCCGCGATGATTTCAAACAAGAGCAAGAACGTGATGAATCCATCAGAACAATTGTTGAGAAAATCACGTCCGGCACGATTAAACATTGCAAGCGAGGGGGTAGCTCGAGATTTGTACGCAAGAACGGATTAATTCATAGGGAGTTTAGCGCTCGGGAGGGTAAGAAGTATTGGCAAGTGGTCGTACCCCAGAGATATAGATCTCAAGTACTTAGGGTGGCGCATGAGTCAAGCATGGCAGGACACCTAGGTAAGGCTAAGACCACTAGCAGGGTAGTCGCTGAATTCTACTGGCCTGGTGTTAATGGCGATGTCACACGGTTCTGTAGGTCGTGCGACGTATGTCAGAAAACCGTATGTAAGGGAAGGGTCACAAGGGTGCCCTTAGGACAGATGCCATTAATAGATACACCGTTTAAAAGAGTGGCAGTAGATATTGTAGGACCAATACACCCGGTTACCGAAAGAAAGAATCGGTATATTCTTACTCTGGTTGATTAAGCGACCAGATACCCCGAAGCCGTAGCGTTACCAACTATTGAAACGGAAAGGGTAGCTGAAGCATTAGTTGATATCTTCAGTAGGGTAGGGGTGCCAGAAGAAATCCTCACTGATTGTGGTGCCCAATTCACCTCTGACCTCATGGGTGAAATAAGTAGGCTGTTATCCATCAAACAGCTTAACACTACCCCATACCATCCGATGTGCAATGGACTGGTAGAGAAGTTTAATGGTACCCTCAAAAGCATGCTGCGAAAGATGTGCGCGGAACGTCCGCAAGACTGGGACCGTTATTTAAACGCTGTTCTGTTCGCGTACCGTGAAGTACCGCAGGAAAGTTTAGGGTTCTCACCCTTTGAACTGTTGTATGGTAGAACAGTTCGAGGCCCGATGCGGATACTACGCGAACTATGGACTGGTGATGTCGCGAACGAGGAAATAAAAACGACTTACCAGTACGTTTTAGATCTAAGAAACAAACTTGAGAGTACATGCCAGATGGCACGTGACAAATTGATTAAATCGGGGCGCAGATATGCCAAGTATTACAACCGCAGAGCGCGTAATAGGAAATTTCTTGTGGGAGATCAGGTGCTATTGCTTCTTCCAACGAGTTCGAATAAGTTATTAGTCCAGTGGAAAGGTCCATATGAAGTTCAAGAAGTAAAAGGTGACATGGACTATAAAATTGACATGGACGGTATTGTAAAAACATTCCATGCGAATATGCTCAAGTTGTATATTAAGAGACAGAGCGACAATGTTGGAAAGGGGGTCTTAAATGTCGTTTGTACGGCAGTCATAGACGATGATGAAGCTGATTCGAATATAGAGAGTTCCCTTGAATGTCCCTTGGGAGTTGCGGGGGAGGGGATAGATAAAGTCGATGTGAGTGCGGAGTTGACGAAAGACCAGCGTCAACAGATTAATGCGCTCTTGGCTAAACATTCTTATGTATTCACTGACAGACCAGGTTGTACAACTTTGTTGGACCTCAAAATTAAGCTGAATACGTCTGACCCTATTCGAATCAAGGGCTATCCGGTGCCATACAACGCACGTGAAGCTGTGGACGAAGAGGTGGGTAAAATGTTGGATCTGGGGGTGATTGAACCCTCCAACTCGCCATATTCTTCTCCAGTAGTGCTTGTCAGGAAAAAGGACAGGACGAACCGATTCTGCATTGATTTTCAGCAGTTAAATAAAATCACTGTGTTCGATGCAGAACCAATGCCAGATATGGAGGGTCTATTTGCGAAGTTGTCGGGAAACCGATGGATTTCCAAATTAGATCTGGCCAAGGGATATTGGCAGGTTCCCATTGTCCCAGGATCCCGACCATTGACAGCATTTGCGACCCAGAAAGGACTGTATCAATTCAAAGTGATGCCATTCGGGTTAGTTGGAGCCAGCGCCACCTGTTGTCGTTTGATGCGTAAATTGCTTAAAGGTTTAACAAACGTTGATAGCTTTGTAGACGACATATTCGTGTACACGAATACTTGGAGTGAGCACGTGTCCGTCCTAAGCGAGCTCTTCAATAGACTCCGCAAAGTGAACCTTACAGTGAGACCCACTAAATGCAGTATTGGTTATACAGATTTAGATTGTTTGGGTCATAGGGTCAGCGGTATGGGTCAGTTAAAACCTCATCCCAAGCAAATTGAAGCAATTAGAGACGCACCGAAGCCAACCAACAAAACGCAGGTAAGATCATTTCTAGGTCTAGTAGGTTTTTACAGAAAGTTTATACCGAACTTTGCAGCCATTGCTAGCCCGCTGTCTGATTTGACCAAGAAGGGGCAACCAAACAAAGTTGAATGGGGACCGCCACAAGATAAAGCATTTTGTACTCTGAAAGAGAAACTGGTTAGTGCACCTATATTGAAATTGCCAGATGTCAGCAAACCTTTTATTCTAAGAACAGACGCTTCTGAAACTGGGTTGGGGGCAGTTTTACTGCAAGAGCAGGACGACAGTAAGTTACCCGTAGCTTACTCGAGTAGAAAATTGCTACCCAGGGAGAAAAATTATTCCGTTATAGAAAAGGAATGTTTGGCCGTAGTATGGGGAATTGGGAAGTATCACGCATATCTGTTTGGGAGAGATTTCGTTCTCGAGACTAATCACCAACCCCTACTGTATTTAAACAAGGCCAAGGTCGCTAATGCGGTTGATGCGTTGGGCGCTAACACTACAACCTTATCGTTTCCGTGTAGAAGCAATAAGGGGAGTTGAAAATATAGGCGCAGACTACTTGAGTAGGGCATGATGGGAAATTTGTATGAATTTGCCCAGTAATAAAATCCAGTTTGTAGTATAACCAGTGTAAATGTTGTAAGATATCATCAGTAGTTATTTTTCTTCTATTCTGTGTTAGTTTTAAAAATGTGTACATTTTTATTCTTAGGGGGGAGGTATTGTCACAGAATTAGGCGAAAATTGAACTGATTTTTGTTCTTCTTGAATTGCAAACGAAACTCACCATTTTCTTGATTTCGTCGTACACGCATTACCTGGGGTGATTAAGTGGTTTTCTCCAAGGTAAGTGGCGTGTAACGATTTGCATGTGCCAGTTTGTTATTTACATGAAATCCGAAATACTCGTTTCACGTGGTGCACAGCAAGCTCGATGTGATTTATGTTCACCTATAGAGAGTATATAAGGCGAGATATTTCTCATAATAATTACGGGAACCAAAATATCTAATCGAAGGATAGATAAGCTCGTCTTGCAATCTCCAGCCAAAGGGCTGATGACGTCGGTTGATAACATCTGATACCGTCGTTGATACCGTTTCTGATAGCGCATCTAATAACATCGCTGTTACCGTGTTTCTGATACTGTAGCTGACAATCGCTGTTACCATAGATCTGATAATCGCTGATACCGTAGATGTCAATGTTTCTGATACCGTAGATCTGATACCGTAGATCTGATACCGTAGATGTCAATGTTTCTGATACCGTAGCTGATAACGTCGGTTGATAACATCTGATACCGTCGTTGTTACCGTGTTTCTGATACTGTAGCTGACAATCGCTGTTACCATAGATCTGATAATCGCTGATACCGTAGATGTCAATGTTTCTGATACCGTAGATCTGATACCGTAGATCTGATACCGTAGATGTCAATGTTTCTGATACCGTAGCTGCTAACGTAGTTGATACCATTTCTGATACCGTAGCTGTTGACACATCTGATACCATCTTTTGATAAACGTCTTTGATATCGTCTGATTTGTTGTGGAACATCTCTGTATAAATATCTGAATGTGATTGTGCCGTTAATTTGTGCAAACGGAATTGAAGTATCTGTCTGTGTGTCGAACTGTCTGTTCGTCAACATCTGTGTAACGTGTAAATATCCGGAAAGCTAGAAGTCCGAGTGTCGGAGCTGTCTGAGTTGTAAAACATCCGGGTCGACATCTAGGGTAGTGAGGAACCGTTGGTTCTGGTAGATGTTGTATGTTGTCTGAACGTATAACTGTGGTGGATCCGTGAAGGGAAACGTCCGATAATAGTATTGGTCAACCCTAGGTTTTCGGGGAAACTGGGAGATGATTCAACTGTTGCTGAATCGTGCGGTTATACGGGGTCGAGACACATATGTGTATTGAAATTGTAAATACAATTTAATACATTGTTGTATTTGCATGCTTATGTCAGATCACAATAATATTTCAAGTGATCGCATAGATATCAATAAAAGCTAGCAACTTGATTGAATACAAGTATATGGTCGTGCTAGTTATCGCAATCCATCGTGCGATAGTATAGTTTGTCGTTTGTGTTCATTTTTCGTAATTTATACTTGCATTAATTTAACTTTCGTAAAGGATCCTTGGATCTGTGTATAGTCCAAGAGATCCCTTTACATCTGAGATTCCTTTTGTATTAATATTTAATTTGTTCATGTGTTGTGAATGGTTGTGAGTGTAATTGTGGGTTGAGTGCATGAATTATTGTGTTGTTACATCTGTATTTTTTTCATTTATAATTTATTACATAAATTTATATTTTCTTTCACAAATTGTGTTTGTATTGTTCATTTAGTCCACCCTCCTCTCGGTAACAATTCTGTTACAATGGGATGTATTTTAATACATACATGAAGATATAAAAAAAACTTTTTAGGGTTGATATGCATAATAAATAACTACAAATATTTTAAAATCACATTGAGGGACTATAGACGATCTATTATTTTGCGTGATTGTGAATGGGACTTTGTACGGATTTGTCTCCCATTGTCAAATGTGGATCCAAATTGGTCTTTTTGGTTGTTGTGTTCTGGCATCTTTTAAGTCCTCATCAACTATGTAGCAAAGTATATTTATTTTCTGAGATATAGAGTTAAGTTCTGATGTGAATATCTTCACATCAAGTCTCCAAATATAGAGCAATTCCATTGACAAAATTATGTAAGTGCAAATCGCCTGTCATCATATACGAGTGTTACAATGAGTTGTTTTGAGTGTTTCCCTCACACGCATACAATAAAGGTTTTTCTCATCAATCATAAGACCAATTGGTTTCAAAGATATAAATACCAGTTTTAAGCCATGTTCTGGCAGACACATTTTAATTGGCAGCAAGTGTATACATTAAGTAGGACAGCAAATACAAACGTGGTATGCTTACAATAGAGATCACAATGTAGTACAACAAGATAAAGCATTCCGTACTATATAATATTCCAAATGATATAAAATAAACCTACAATATATTCTTCAGTGTTGAAAATTGATGCTCCCATATAATTAACCTTGCTAAACTACAGTACTGCTATTGAATTGGTTGCATATATCTATATTGACACGAATGACAAAACCTTAATCTACTTTACTGTTATATATTACTGCATATGGAAATTCCAAGAGAAATATATATATTGTTGTTGTTGTAGGGTTTAACGCCACTGACCCACGAGAAGTAACTGGCAAGCTTTCTCACATATCCATATTGGCTGATTCTGAGCTGACAATGATCTGTAACGGAGTGTTTTAGACCACTTGGCCACTCAGGGCCCCTATTTAAAGTGTTAGTACTGTTACTACAGTAAATAGCTAAACATGTATAGAAGGGAGCATCCATTGTCATATTCATACAGGGAGTATTCATTATCTGCATATTACATTGAAATGAACTTTAGTTGGCTTAGAAGAACAAAACAAAATTCTACATTAACATTTCAAAGTATTAGCACATTATGGACTACAATATTCATTGGAAAACATGATAGGTATAATTTTTCATGTGTTTTATAATTCAATTTGTTTCTAAATTATACTCTTGTCTGTGCACTACATTAATTGTTTTTCAGTGATTACTTTGTCATGTACTTTACACTGAACCTCACACATCATCTACATTTATAAAAACATTTTATGTGTGATTTGTGAGAGAAAGAACGCAAAACATAAATTCATTTGGATCTATTTCATAATAATAGAGTTTGGACTTAAACATTACAATTTTATTTGTACATTATTCATGTACACTTAGTATTTATGATTATTAGCGTTTATAAAATCAAAGCTGGCCTCATGCTGAAGTAAAGCTCAGGATGGTACACTCCAACCCCTCCTACTCATGCATCCCAACACCCATCATGTGATGGAGATGATTCGATAGTCAAATGAATCACATGACTATAGTGATAATTGTACAAGGACAATGACTTGTCAACAACCATGTCTTCTCATGATGGTCATAACATATACTAAGTTTCACAATAATTCACTAAAACCTGCAAGAGTAGTTACATTCACAAAAATCATACACTGAATCAAGAGCTTCAAGTAAAAAAGGGCAATAACTCCTACAAAACTCAAAGGAGCAACAAAATCCGTCACTAAGTGCATAACACATTAACCCCTGGAGGTTTTTGCTCTTTTCGCATGAAATGCAAGTAGGAAACACATTTTGGGGTCTAATTCTGAATATATCCTAATACATCGACTTCCAAGCAATTTTCCATTAGCCTAATGCCTAGATGTGTTCAAAACATTGTTTTCCATTGGTTAATTTGCTCACGCATGAGCAGAAGAAAATTTGGAGTTCTTTTCCTTTTCTCCATTATTTTCGTATGGAGACCACTTCTTATTAAAAATACCCACCTTATCCTATATTTTGTGCAGGTTCATCTGTCTGTGTACAGTTTAGACTGGTCTTCCTAAGATCTGAGACCAAAAATTCTAAAATCTGGATACAAAATCGGATTCCAACTACAGGTGAATTTTGGGTGAAAAATAAAACGGGTCCAAAAAAAATTTCTTTCTCTCTCTGTATTTTGTAGTGCAACTAAAACATCCAGATTATATGGTATCATTGTAAAGCTAAATCTGTCTACCTTTCTATAATACTACCCATTTTAGTGTATCTTACATGACCTTGAAGCTACAGAGCTTGGCAGTAGGCTACCACTTCTGCCCCATAAAAGCAGTGACAGGGGTTAATTTGTTAAAAGATGACCATATGTGTTAAAACAATCCATTATAAAAAAAATCTAAAGACACTTTGTGTTCATAAGAGTCTATGTTACACTGTATTCAAGTTGGAAAAAAAATAGTGATAACTCAAAGAAAACATGAGGAACAAATGATTAGTTGACAAGTGCATCATCAGGTGATGTCATTAAAATTTACCAAGTTTAATGACAAATAAAACCTGTACTAGTTGTACTAACAAAATTAGGAGCAATTTTTTTTGGTCCATATCCACATCTTCAGGTGAGTACCAGATGACCATAACTTTTACCAACTCTCATGGCAATTCTTGAAACCCTGTGGGTCCATTTGCATTAACAAGTGACAGACAGACAGACACAATGATTGCTATATACCCTGCCTTAAGAGCTAGGGGTATAACCACAATGATGATGATGATGATGATGATGATGATGATGATGATGATGGTGGTGGTGGTGGTGACTGTCATCATCACCATCATCATCATCATGCCTACCCTTTACTGTCAAGGAAACACATACCTGATGTTGTCATGGAATCCTCCAAACACTATCAGCTGTTTCTTGCAGTTAACCATTCTGTGACCACTCCTGGCTGATGGCCCCCCTGGGGCACTGCAAAAAAATTAATATATTTCATGGCTATGACCTCTCCAAAACATACAAAAGTCTATAAACATCAAACCTGTTTTTCTGAGATATAACAAGTGTACTGCGTTTTTGTTTAACACTTGGCATTTTTTTTGTCATTCTGGCCTGAAATACAAGTAGGGAAATTCATTCTGGCGTTTTGGGGGTTGCTTTTGAATACATCCAAATAAATCTGTGTTCAAGTCATTTCTGTTTGGTTCACTAGAAACTTTGTTTTTCATTGGCTATTTCGCTTGCACATGTGAATAAAAGTAAAAGCTGGAATTCCTTTTTTATTTTATATTGCTTATTGGATCCAATATTGTTGTGTCCTGGCCACATTTTACTTTAAATACCTAACTTATCCAACTTTTTGCAAAGGTTTACTTGTCTGTGTGCAGTTCGAACCTGTCTGCCTTAAAACTGAGACTAAAATATCTAAAATTCGAGCACAAAATCTAATCACAACAGGCGAATTTTTGCTGTACAAAAACTGGGTCTAAACAATATGTTTTCCCCTCTGTATTTTGTGTATCAAGGGCCCAGATTATTGGGCATCCTTGTAGAGCTACATCTGTCTAATTTTATGCAATACCATCCATTTTGGTGTATCTTAAATGACCTTGACATTACAGAGCTCGGAAGTAGGGTACTACCTCATGACGCACAAATGTGGAGCCAGTGGTTAACACATTAATCCTAGAGGTTTTTGCTGTTTTCACATGAAATGTGAGTAAGAAACATATTTTGGGGTATATTTCTGAATACATCCTAATACATCAACTTCCAACCAATTTTCCATTAGACCAATGCCTAGTTGTGCTAAAAAAATGTTTTTCATTGGTTAGTTTGTGCTTAACTGACCCATAATTTTCGCATAGAAAAGACTCTTTATTTAAAATGTCCACCGTATCCTTTTTTTTTGCACAGGTTCACCTGTCTATGTGCACTTCAGACTGGTCTGCCTTAGATCTGAGGCCATAAAGTCTAAAATCTCGACATAAAATTGGCTTTTGACCATGAGCGAATTTGGGTGAGAATAGAAAAGGGTCCACAAAATTAGGGTTTTTCCTCTATATTTTGTAGTGCAACTAAAATGTCCAGATTATTCGGTATCATTGTAGAGCTAAATCTGTCTACCTTTCTATAATACCACCCACTTTAGTGTATCATGCATGACCTCGACGCTACAGACCTTGGAAGTAGGCTACCCCCTCATGCCATGTAAACTCGGTGCTAAGGGTTAATGTGTTAATGAGTTAACACCATCCAACAGCATAGAGTACAGCCATCCAGTCAGATAAATTGATATCTTTATGTAGTGTCAAATCCTAGCAATCAAAAACCAATCCCCAAGTGATAGTACAGTAAAACCTGTTATGAGAGACTGTCTCTTTGGCCAACAAAAACCAGTATCTCAAGACAGGTAGTCTCTCATAACAAGTTTATACAAAAAGTCCAATTTCCAAGGTCCAATTTCAGAACAATTAAAGAAAAACAACCACAATGACTGTACATAAATTCTATTCTTCAATATTAGTTCTTGCTAAATATTGTGTGCATTCATATGAAAGTGAAATTATATAGCAATAAAGATATATTTCTATCATTAAACATGAAATCACATTTACAATTGAAGATGACATGGACATGTAATAGCATATGAAATTGTTTCTGATTTACTCCTTTTCCTTTATAGCACCCAAAAAAATTTATACCAACATCTAAACCATTATTTTGCTAGTAGTCTGCTCTTTCTCATTTCATCCAGTTACAATATTATTTTTTCCAGCAGGGAGTCACTTGATGAACAAAGTGAGTAACCCGGTCACACCAACTGGAATCGAAAACCACAATGATTACAATGTAATCAATGTAACATCAAGAGGAATAAACAAAACAAACAACACTTAACACTATCAATCATGTCCCACAAATGATTCTCACTTGCTGCTTTAGTAGACAAAGAACTTATTCACCCCCAGACAATATGACTGAACTCAAGGACAAATTAATATACATGACAACTACCTTAATTTCGGTACTACAAGGGCAATTCCTGACACGAACATTAGCATGATTTATGGACTGTACCATCTCTCACAATATACAAACTGGTAGCCAAACTCCTGTTTTTGAGGTTCATTTTATGTAGTTTTTTATCAGAACAATCTTGACCATTTAAGAGGCCGTTATTACAAATGGTTATCTAAAGGTCAATGGTGGACAAATGAATGCAATTAAATGGATAGATTAGTGGGATCAAATGGACAGATTGGCGGGATCAAAAATAGATGAATGGGATCAAATAGACCAATAGATGGGGATAAAATGGACAGATGAATGGGATCAAATGGACAGATAAATTAGTTCAAATGGACAGATAGATGGGGATCAAATGGACAGATTAATGCAAAAAAAATGGACTGATAAATTAGTTCAAATGGACAGATAGATTGGGATCAAATGAACTGCGACAGGGATCCAATGAACAGATGAATAGGTTCAAATGGGCAGATGAATGGTCTCAGATGGGCAGATTGATTGGATGGAATGGATAGATGCCCCTGCTGCAAGCAGTGTTGTATAATACAGGGTAATAGGGGCAGCATGCAAACCCTATGCACTCTTCGAAAGAATACAATTTTAAAAAAGTACAATCTAGCTTTGGGAACTGACTGAAATTTAAAAATTGATGACTGGTTCCAGAAAATTAATCAACCATCTTACTTAATCACATAAAGGTACTTTCTATACTTTTTAGTGACACAGTGATTGGTTGGGGGTAAACTGATTGGTTGGGGGTAAACAGTGATTGGTTGGGGGTAAACAGTGATTGGTTGGGGGTAAACTGTGATTGGTTGGGGGTAAACAGTGATTGGTTGGGGGTAAACTGTTTACCAGAAAGCAATACATATTACAGCTATATATATATATCATCACATGTTGATGGCACTTGGGTTTCTACAAAAAAAATGGATTTTTAAGGTAATGTTTATAACTGGAAGCTCTAATTAACATATTTTAGTTTTCTAGGAAGAATTCATCCCTAAAGATTGAATAGTTTTCAAATGGAAAAATGTATATGTTTATATTCAACGATGGTAATCATACCACAATGGCTCATCACTTGCTTTTCCTGACAAGTCTTTAGTTATTTTGAATAATCGTCACACCATTAATACCAATGCTATTACTTGTTTATCTTATTCATTAAAACAGATCCATATCTGTTAAATAATGAAACAAATTTAAATTGCTTTTCCATAATATTTTTGAAAAGAACTCATTTAATAACTGTTATGACAGAATTTGTCATACATAAGTGGTATAACATGAATCACCGTTATGTATGCTGTGACATCATGTTGTAAAGCAACAAATTTACAGTATTTCTTCCATGATAGGCCCAGAGAGACACTCTGAAATAAATGTAATAATCTGGGGTGGGCTTAGTATCAGACAATGATATTCTACCATGATAGGCCTAGAGAGTCAGTCTGAAATAACTGTAATAATCTGGGGTGGGCACAATATCAGCGACATTCTACTTTTATAGGCCCAGAGAATCAAGTCTGGAATAAATTTAATAATCTGGGGTGAGCTTAGTATCAGACAATGATATTTTACCATGATAGGCCCAGTGAGTCAGTCTGAATTAAAGGTAATAATCTGGGATGGGCACAGTATCAGTTTTATAGGCCCAGAGAGTCAAGTCTTGAATAAATGTAATAATCTGGGAGGGGCTTACCGTATATACTCGCGTATAAGCTGAGTAATTTAGGAAAAAAATAAGGCCTGGAAGAAGGGGGGTCAGCTTATCTGCGGGTCAAGTTCCAAATCTGAAATTTATAATGCTTTTTCCTCTCAATTTCCAGTATTTATTGTTTCTGTCGATCGCCGAATATGAGATCACATGCTTAATGATGCCACATGGCTGATAAGATTTGTCCTGTCGTGAAGTAAAACAAATATTTTTTTTCTAACATAAGTGGTAGGATAACGAATGAAAAACATGTTTTAACATACTTGACGTCTATTTGACAGATGTCCATCCACCAGAAAATACAGCCATATGTGTTATTTGAACCACGCAAATACGTGTATTTTCCAAAAGAACCGCCATATTAGTAAGCTCTATTCAAGTACTTAACCCTCAGCTAATCAGTAATCATTAAACTGTACGGTTTCATAGAAATGCACGCTAGTTTATTTCAGTGTAAATATGAAAATAATCTATGTAAAAAAATAAAAGAATTACGATATTGAAGGTATACAGCCATACATGTTATTTGAACTATGGAAATATGTGTATTTTCCAAAAGAACCGCCATATTAACAATCTCTAGTCAAGTATTTAACCCTCAGCTAATCAGTAATAATTAAACTCTATGATTTCATATAAATGCACGCCAGCCTATTTCAGTGTAAATATGAAAAGAATCTACGTAAAAAAAATAAAAGAATTACGATACTGAAGGTATATACAACAAACATTTTCATCGAGAGTAGAAATACATGTACGATAGTCTTAAAGAAACAATAGCGTGAGGCTCCACACGGGTTTGTTGCGCGCACGCTTAGGAAGGGTAAATAGCATTGCAATATACGAGTCAGCGTGAATAATTGTAAAACAATATAATTTGTTGGATTTCTTTGATAGGTGTTTTAGACGTAATAGGCAGCCACAGTTTATATACTACTGTTGATTGGTTGTTTGTAAAGCAAGGTGGTTTCTCAACGGTAGAGTGTTGCAGAATAGCTACCATATGCTTAATCTGTGGCAAATGCCTCAGGGATAATAAGTTTTTTTTTGTTGCACAATGCCAATGACTTTACTAAAATATGCCGACTCTCAGATGTATTGTTTACTGAGATATGGTAGTGGACATGGTTTCTGCTCAAAGTTATCAACTGTCACAATACTTGAATCATGTCCATGCTGAAACCAGTCATATTTTGATCAATTGAATCACACTACCGGTAGTTTAAAAAACACACAAATAAACAACAATGATAAATAATTATAAAATACAAATTGATAATCAACTGTGGAAATAATTACAGGATAAGGTATATAAATATTTCACTACCACTATAAGAAATTATTTCAGTTTAATCTCTTTAGAAGTTTATATTCAATTCAATCAGATAACATAAGTAGTATAAAAAGTAAATGAAAGCATTTTGCGTATGATGAAGCATTCAAACTTAACGTTATTGAATATGCAGAAGCAAATAACTGTGCTGCAGCACACAAATTTTTGTGAACGAGAAGCAAGTATGGGAATGGCGGCAATTCGTCTATGTGCTATGCAGATGGCGAAAAATAATAAATATAAGTTGGCAGATTCAAAATTTGTTGCATCTGCTGGCTGGTGCTCTCGTTTTAAGAACCGGACTATCAGATGACCATGATGACAATGACGATGTATATGATGAAAGCACACCCGTAACAGAAGCTGAGTTTCGTGAACTGTTTGGCGAGTCTGATACAGAGCCCAATTTTAAAGGATTCTAAAAGTGATTGAACTTTTATAATTCATGATTTTAGAATGAGGATTAAAATTAGCTTTCTTACTTTCATTTTATTTAATAATGTGATTTGCCTAAATAAACGTATTCAGAACTCACTCTGTGCATCTTGTGATGTACAGGTAGTCTAGAAATTATGGGTTGGCTTATACGCGGGTCATGCACTTTATAACAGTTTTACCAATTCAGTTTGGGGGGTCGGCTTATATGCGAGTATATACAGTAGTATCAGACAATAATATTCTAAGGAAATGCCAAAAAAATTTAAAAATAGTGAGGGCTAATAATAAGAAAACAATGGTTCTGTGTCCAACATATTCGTAACATTACCCAAAAGTACTTGACAACATCCAATAATAGGAAACTACATTCTGTCATCTTTCAATGTGCATTTGAATGAGTCAGATGATTATAATATATGTTAACAAATTATTCAGGGCTCATAACAGGAAAATAAATTAAAGTCTAACATTCTCTATTTAAAATCACTTCTTTGGACAATTAAATTTAAGCTTTGATAACAGAATATTATTCTGGTATTTGTCTGGGCTGACATATCATTTTCATTGCATCCTTCTGGGCTAATTGATTCATATCCTGGCATTCAGCTAGGTCAACAGACTGTTATCCTGATATCCAGCTAGGTTAACAGACCGTTATCCTGGTATCCAGCTAGGTAACCATTTGATTTTGAAATTTATCAGACCTTAGTCATACTCTTCTTTTTGCCTTACTCAATCTTTTCCCATTTTCTGGTTTTGATGTGGTACACCCAAAGATCCTTGTAGTGGTAGAACTGGGCCTGGGTTGGGCTGGCAAACTCTCCTCCAAATATCCATAGCTGACCCCCTTCCTGTTTTAGGGCCACAGCCTGAAATTAACTTTAAAAAACTAGAGTGTGTTTGTACAATACATATCCAAGATCTCCCCTAGTTTTCATAATTCTTTAAATTATTAGCATTCAAAGGTAAGGACAGACCCAGGAATCAATGTCAGTTGCATATCTCAATTTGTCTTTTCATAACTGTATTATAGTTATAGGGTAAGGACATGTATAGTTTCTAAGTTATAACCCGGGTAACGTTCCCTCTAAGCTGCGTACATGCGCGTGCACGCAGCTGCTCAGGCATCCCCGCATAGCTGAATTGTCAATTTTTGCTCAATCCAACGTTAAATTTTGCTCGTCTCCGTAATGCTTGTGCAGTGCAGTGAGCACTGAGCACACATCCACATCTACCATTCACTTAGAGGGAACGTTGAACCCAGGAGCCACATATGTATACCCTACAGTACCCCAGGCATCTCATTCAAAACACATATGAATGCCATTACAGTAGCCGCAAGTGTCTATGTATGCCCCTACAAAAGTCTTAGGCATCTCATTCAAAACATATATGTATGTCACTGCAGTAGCCCCAGGCTTCTCATGTTGATCATGAAATTCTGCTGCAAAAGTTGAACTGTTACAGGTTTGACAATCCTTCTTTAAACTGGTTTCGATCATACCTAAACCAAAGGTTTCAACTAGTAAGCATTGGCAATATTAGCTCTCAAACTCACACTATTTATTCAGGAGTCCCTTAAGGCTCAGTTTTGGGCCCTCTCCTCTTCCTTATCTATATCAATGATCTACCATTAAACAATGAATCCACAAATACAGATTTGTTTGCAGACAATGCAACATTGTACATATCTGGTAATTATAAGGAAGTTATCCAAACAAGATTAAACTCAGACCTTATTAGAGTCCAAAACTGGGCACAATAAAAAAGGATGGTAATTAATGAAGGTAAAACAAAATGTATGATTCTGGGAACAACACAAAAGCTACACAAGTTAGGGAACCCAAAAATATCTCTTGCAATAAATAATCATCCATCAGAAAATGTCAAACATGAAAGGCTTGTAGGTGTGTCCATAGATAATAATTTATTATGGAATGACCATATTGATAAGCTTTGTAAAACACTGCATCCAAAATTGCCCTTCTCAGCAGAATCAAGAAATATTTACCTATGGAAACTCGCAATCTATACAAGTCATATATTCTTCCAACAATGGATTACTGTTCTAATGTATAGGGAAACTGCTAAATCTGAGCTTGACAGGATTTATAAACTTCAGAAACAAGCAGCACGTGTAATTTTAGATGCACCTGTTGATCATCCCTCAAAAGCATTATTTACAGAACTCAAATGGTTCACAATATATGACAGGAGAGATTTTCACAAGGCAGTTCTTTTATATATATGTCTACATGGAACTGCACCAGAGTATCTTCAGGACTTATTCAGGCTTTTTTCAACACATTACCAGTTGAGATCAATATCACATGGAAACCTTCTAGTACCAAAACCAAGAACAGAGCAATTCAAAAAGAGTTTTCAATACTCTGGTACAGTTCTGTGGAATAAGCTTCCACTACACATAAAATCGGCTGAAAATATTAGAGTATTTAAGAAGAGATATCATGAGCATGCATGTGTTTCTGATAGATAATGGAATTTAGTATTTTAATACTAAACATGCTAAATTAAGCACTAATTATTGCTATCTTCATATAGTGTGCAATGTTATACTCTCATTAAGAGGGCCTCAAGGGAGAATAGTCCTTGACTAATGAGTCACCCTCTATAAATAAAGCATTATTATATTATTATTCAAAACAAATATGCATGCCATTACAGTAGCCCCAAGTGTCTATGTATGCCCCTAGAGCAGCCCTAGGCATCTCATTCAAAACACATATGTATGCCCCAACAGTTGACCCAGGTATCTTATTCCAAGCACATATGTGTGCCCCTACAGTAGCCTCATGCATCTCAGTCAAAACACATATGTATGCCCGTACAGTAGCTCCAGGCATCTCAGTCAAAACACATTTGTATCCCACTACAGTAACCCTCGGCATCTCATTCAAAACACATATGTATACCACTACAGTAGCCCCAGTCAACTCATTAACAATCCTGTCTAATGTGCCGATGGTCGGATCTCTGATCATTCAATCTTCTGACTTGACATATGATTCATTTTTTGCACAGCCATTCCTATGACTCTTGACCCAACACCTAAAGATGGACCTGAATTCTATGACCAGTGAGGACATTTAAAGATCACCCTAAAATTATATCCCAAGTTTCAGGTCTCTATCTTGAGTAGTGTATAAGGGTTTGTATATCTAGAATACAGCTAATGTTCCCTCTAAGCTGCGCACATGCACGCAGCTGCTCAGGCATCCCTGCACAGCTGAATTGTAAATTTTTGCTCAATCCAACGTTAAACTTTGCTCGTCTCCATAAATCTTGCGCAGTGCAGTGAGCACTGCACGCACACCTACCATTCACTCAGAGGGAACGTTTAACACAGCCCATGCCAAAGTGTGCCCCCTTCCCAGCTCCAACCATAAAGGGTTGTATATCTAGAACACAGCCCATGTTAAAGTGTTCCCCTTCGTAGCTCCAACCACTGGCATCAATCGAGTTGTATGAAATTATCTCTGAGTGCACACAAGCATCTAGTTGAGCAAGATCACATAAACTTCACTTTGTCTTTGAAAGTACAGGGATAAGAATAACACAACATTAGTATATCGAAAGAATTTTTAAAAAAAATAGTCAAATATGTTTGTTTGTTCAATGATATTTACCTGATCATGATACCTTACAAGAAATACTACAGTCAAACCCACTTATCTCGACCTCGGTTATCTCGACAACCCGCTTATGTCGAGCGTTTTGGTCCGGTCCCGAAAAATTTCTTCTTTGTTATGCTATTTTTTACCCGCTTATCTCGACCTCTGTTAAGTCGATAACCCGGTTATGTCGGGCATAAGTTTCGGTCCGCAGTAACATGTGGACCCGCTTAATTCGACGAAATGCAACTTTTTAACGTCAATCTCACAGAAATTGTACAAGAAATAGTCAGCAAAAGCGATCGATTTTCAGGCACAATTTTGGTTCGTTACGGCAGTAGTCACATGTTTATTTCATATTCTTTCTATTTTTGGTTTGTAAGAGTAGCTTCATCGATTAGTTTATTAAGAATATATCATGATCACTACATAAAATATTCAAGGATTCACAAAGACAAGAGTGTGCACAAATTACAATGTAACTTTATTTTACGAAAACGCAGAATCTTAGATGTCAGCTACATGTGTATTTTATCATTTCCCTTTTATTTCTTAAGGTACATTTCAGATATGAATTATGTTCCGAAGTACATGTATACAAGAAACAACAATCAAGGAGATACAAGTAATGAAATATTATGTACATGTACACATTAATAATCAATGTGCAGACGGAAAAGTGCTGATCGGCTGAATATTCAGGTCATGAAATTGCTCCATATGCACATAATATCATGACGATTTATTGTATAGCTCGTATATATGCACGCGAATGGATAATCTCAGGCACTTGGCTTCTATACAATGGCAGTCGAGGCCCCATAATTTAGTTCTCATGCTTGAGGTCTTCTTAATTTTGTTTTGTTTTCTTATTTGTAATATATCTTATTTAGGTCTGGCAGAAAAATTGGCTTCCATTGTTTTAATTTATTTTCAACATTCCTGTGAATACCAGTAAAGGGGAACCCAAGTCGGCAAAAAAAAAAACAGAAAAGAAAAAAAGAATCGGCACACTTGAAAGAATCAAAAGTCAGTTTCCAGGGTCGGTTTGCTTTGCAATAAAATAACCTTTGTATTTGATATCCTGCCGGTAAGTTCAAAGAATTAGTTTACTGCTCGCTACCGGATGAGTTTATTCACCACCCGTGCATCTATTTATTTGCCATCTGGAATCATAATTGATACAAACTCGCATTGATGCCTGCGGGGTAAGTAGTCTACTCAAAATTAACTTGCTTTAATAAATACTCTTTGTAACCCATGCTAGCGAAAGGAGTGTCATTTGCACTCACAGTCAATGTACATGTACATGTATTTTCAAAAACATTTATTGATCTTTATCTGCGAGATACTGTCATATATTAACCTGGATATAATACAATCTTGGTTATTTTGCACCTAACACCGCGTTATGCGTGAATGGCGGGTGCCTGAAAGCAATCGGTGGATGTTTCTCTCTCACTCTCTCGTTTGTGATTTTCTTTGATCCATTTTTCAATCTGATAACATATTCAAACCTCTGAGTACAACCAAACATGATTTGTTTTTCAATATTCACATCAATTATAAAAATGCGTCGTGTGTTATCTGACATAAGTGATGCACACTACAGTAATGGATGCATACGCTACATGTGATATAAGGAGTTCATAGATATATTTTTTCTTTAATAAATTACTTATGATGATAAAAAAGGAATAAATTATAACAACACCAGGTTAGTTCATTTCATTTTATTATCAATTAAGCGTTTTGTTTATTTTATTGTAACATGCAGTGGGAGGGGATTCCAGTAAACACCAGCAAGAGACAGGAGTAATGCTCAAGGACATTTTTAAAATTACCGGTTTTTATGAACCCGGATATCTCGGGACCCGGTTATGTCGACGATTTCTTTACACCCCCGACGTAATCGAGATAACCGGGTTTGACTGTACTAACAAAATCCAGTATCCCAGGCTAAAATCTTTTAGCTAAAAAGCTAAATGTTATCTGCCGTTTTATTTGGCAATTAGATTGAATGATCTCCCAATGAAACACATCCGCTCACCTTGGAGTGACCACCTCTGGTACCCTAATGTATGTGAGACAGCTTCCAGATAACCTGACTGTCGAAAAGACTCCATATATTTGAGTGGGAAATTTTTTTCTCGCCTGCAAGTTTAGTGTTAGTCATAAAGAAGGGATGGTAACCTGTTGCACCCTGGCTACTGGTCTCCATTCAATTATAATGGTTAATAACACTCAGAGCAGAGTTTCACTAAAAATGCAATGTTTGTGATGACTACCGTAACTTTGTGAGCCAAGATGCACAGCAAATTCATTTGGCTGAGGTTATGTTCCAATATGTGGAATGAATAATCCACTTTATCCAGGATGAAAGTGCCTGTGATGACATGTCATCATTTCCCTCTGTGGAGAGGGAGAAGATGCATGATCTCTCTTGATGCCTTGGTCCTTCTTAAGTATCACTTTAGAGCATGGTCCTGTAGATGACCTTGAGATGAATCATGCTTAGATGCTGGTGGGTAAGAGTATCCACTATGTCGAGAGCATCTGGGACTGGTGAGACAAAGATTTCATGTTGGCATTCTACCTTGTCATGAATAGGTCAGCCACTGGATCAATCTCATTAGGCACATTGCAAGTGAAAAGTGAAAGACGAAGAGACCAATCAATTTTTATTGAATAATTCTTATACGGTGATTCTGCTAGTACATGTACATTTATCCCACCAGGAATATGACGAACATGGACATGTATTCATCCTTAAATACAGCACATTAGAAAATCAAAACAAAAATGTAAAGATCTGGGGAATTGGTTTCAACTTGTCTATTGAAACAAGTCACCACAGCTGTTGGACAGAATGAGAACACCCTTCCCATGTAGATTCTCCTTTCAACAAAAAGATTTCAAAATGGATTTAAAGTCAAGAATGTTGACATATAACTGATGATCATGAGAGGGTTACACTCCAATGGCTTATTGGAATTATGGACGGAAGAATGTTCCTAGTCCAGATCAGTATAGATAGTGATTTCCAGATATTATTAAAATGTAGAGGTATTCCCAAAGTGAAGCATGTGAGGTTTCCACATCTTTAAGCTGGAACCTCATATTGCACAGATCATGAGAAGTTGGTTCAATGGGAAAAATATTGGCCTTCGTTTGGATAACAGAATCAGTTGTAACTGGTGCACAAATGATTTTTGTCCAGGTGCATTGCCCCATATATTGTAATGACTATAAATATTGGGACACCCTCAATTTTTTTCAAAAGTAATTTTTTGTGACCTATAAATGTTGCAATTTAAAATAATAGCAATTGTTTCATGTAGTATAAGTTTTGGAACACCTTTTATATCTTTGTTGTTACTAATCAATGTATTTTATCGACTGTAAGGACACACACAAAATATGCTTTATGGTTGTTAAGGAACCATCATCATGAATTATTACTGTGAAAAATTCAATAAATTATTTTTCTTCTTTTTTCTTATTATTATTATTTTACCTAACTCAGATTTGTATATAATTTGATCAGATAAATGACTAGAAGTGTGCATTTAAAGACTGTTGTAACAGTAAAATCTTGACTCAAGTACATTACTGTTTGTTTATGCACTAATGCTTTAGAATTTTGTATCAATGCACCAGTAATTACATTATAATTTTGCCTTCAAAAATGTCAATACCAAATTGATTAAAATGTGATCCCAGTATGACAACAATGAACAACAATAGTGTTCAGTTCAATGAGTAGTAGTGAGTAGATTTACATAATGGTGTTATTGCATGCACATTGAAGGTTTGAACTTACATTGAGTACATTTCTTACACACAACTGCATTCAACTAAAATGATATCTCCAAAATACAATAAAGTTTCAGAAATAATGCTTTGAAATAATTCTAATACCATAAAAACGTAACTAAGTTGTAATTTGTTTTGATGTAAACAATCTTAAATCCTGTTTACAAAGCTACAGTAATTGTGATAATATTATGGAGTAAAATGAAGTTACACATCAATGTACAGGCATAGCTGCTAGACAAAACATTCCATTGTAACCCAAGCCAGTTTCAGAGTTTAATAATTAACATGTATTGATTTGTCACAACAACAAAATAACAATCTTCCAATTACAAATGAATAAGGTGCTGAAACATCCAGTTTTCCAAATTCTAATGTATGAAAAATTAATTTTGTTCATTCAAAACATAAAATTAAAATAGATCAACGATGATCCTAGTCAGTCTATATTCAGAATTTATGTACTTCTAGATGCAGTGGAATCTGGAAGAATGTGATTTGATAAAAACATTGAATAAAGCAAACACTGTTTCAATATTTTTTAAGGATGTAAGTGGTTCAACACAATTTGCAATTTGAAAGTATTGTGTGTTAGTACAGCTTGGTCTCCCATGTAAACTAAAGTTGGAGAAATGGGAAAATATGCACATGTCAAACAATAACAAAAACAATCATTGTAGTTTATAAGTTTATTGATGTGTTTGTTCCAAGAGCTGGTCATTGTGGTGTGATGCTTGCTGATCTTGCAAATTTAATCTTGAAATTTGTTGTGTCTACAAGTGTTGCAACACCAAAAATGCTTTATTGTTTTTAAAGTCTATAAATCTTGGGACACAAAACAAAGTAGTTATTTTTCGTTTCCCAAGTTATGTAGCCATTTTTGTAAGCAATAAAGCCATGAAGGTAATGAGTCAAATGCTTGTTTCTGAGGAAGACAAACTCTGTTAACTTGAGTGTTGAACTCCATAATCAGATGATCAAACTCTGTAGTACAAGGCTGGAAATGTTCACACTGACAAGGAAACTGAGGTTTGAGAGAAACAAAGTATCATGTATCATGTGTTCTGCCAACCTGTTCTTTTTTAGAATGTACTAGGTTAACAGCAGGAACTTCCTAGAAGCCATGTCAATGGGGACATGAAGCTATTCATCTTGCATTCCTCATGGTGTTCCATCATGAACCCAGGAGCACAAATGAGATGATGGAGTGTGCTTAGGTTGGTTACTGGGTCAACAGTGCCATGTCTGTACACGATGGAACTATACTAAAAGTGATAAAGTAACTGGAGGATTCAAAAGATCTGGTGCCAATTCCTGTATCAAGGGGAGATCACTTTATGTAACTGCTACCTAGGTGGTAAATATTACCTTTTTAGCTAAAATGTTTTAGCATTAAAGGTTGGAATTGCAAGGTAGTAGTAATAGTAGTAGTAATAGTTCTAGCAAGGTATTGTGATAGGGTAAGTATCTGAATAAGAAATATGGTAATCGCTGATTTCTATTTCCTGAGGGATTCATTATCACTTTTAGTATAGTTCCATCATGTACAGACATGGCACTCTTGACCCATTCATCCATCTCTACTTATGTAACTACTTGCGCATAGATATGCATGCAAATAGTTGCGCAAGTAGTTACATAAGTAGAGCAGATTGACAGACAGACAGACAGACAGACAGACAGACAGATAGATAGATAGATAGATAGATAGATAGATAGATAGATAGATATTTTCAAGTCAAATCATAACTTGGAAATTTCCATGTCACTTAGGCCTTTGCAATTTCACTTCATGCACATTTGCAATTCCACTTGATACAGATTTATATTTGGATTGAAAATTATTTCAAAGATGTGTTTAGTTGCCAGAGCCAGAATAAAATTTCTACTTTTATTTTTAATGGACCACATCAGCAACTGAAAGCTGTAAAGTACCTAAAAATTGACTCCACAAAAAAAAGCTGTCTTAGGTCTTAGATACACTCTACTCACTTATTTTCATGTATCTATTATACAGTGCATGTATTACTATGACATAAAGCTTAATACCTGGTGTCCACTTCTGGGTGGGGGTGTTCTTGGGCCTGTCACCTTCATCCACTCATTCTTTCTAATGTTGTAGAACAGTAAATCATTGTACATAAACATCTGCAAATAAACAAGTGAATTAAATTTACTGACACAACTGCATACAATCTAAAACAAAGGTGTCAAATATGATTTCAATGCCAAAATATTTTTAATGAAAATGTAGACACTACATAACTATATCAGGGGTCATGTTGCCAAATTGTAAACTTCGCTTTCTTTTGTTAGAAAAGTGAAAATGACTTCACCCTGTGATCTTTTAGAGGAAAATTGAATGAGAACTACTGTATTTTACAATAAAGTCATTAATCTCAAAGATACAAAAAATACTTGAGACTGAATGATACAAATAGCTGACCTAATGGGTAAATATTTTAAACGCATCCTTCGCAAAGTGGGTGATGCTCTTTTACTGGCCAGGTTAGTTCAGAGGCGTAGTGGGGGGGGGGGGGGCCGGGGGGGGTACATATGTCCCCGGGCGCCAAGGTACAGGGGCGCCAAAATGAGGCTTGCAACGTTACATTATAATAAGAAAACAAGGGTAATAAATCTGTCACAAGATCACTGGGGCACCAATTTTATAGTTTGTCCCCGGGCGCAAAATATCATCGCTACGCCTCTGGGTTAGTTCCAGTGTTATGTTATATATAGCTCAAGACAAAATGTTGGCTTCAAGCCGTCAAATATTAGGTGTTGATATCACTTAAGCCGACAAACAAACTCTTTCACATTTACAGGCATGTGTTTTTATAGCTGATTGCCCATTAACCCTTTCCCTGAGTAAGTTACAGCAACTATCACTGCCTGATTCCTGCAAGTAATCCTTTGATTATAAAAGCATTCAAACTTGTGTTTTGAAACTTAATTTTACAGCAATTTGTGTTTTAAGAATACAATCATGACATTATTTTCTGCCATGTATACATTATTTTCTTTATAAAAATCAGCTTGGAATCGTAAGTGAACATGCCATGGGGAAATAATGTCGGACATTGCTGCATGAATATCAATTAGTGTTTATTGACACTCTATTTCATGCATA
The DNA here is from genome assembly GCA_030141615.1 of Unio pictorum. Lineage (NCBI taxonomy): Eukaryota > Metazoa > Mollusca > Bivalvia > Unionida > Unionidae > Unio > Unio pictorum. The sequence goes on from JARLTB010000052.1 coordinate 12,714,353, forward strand.
TTGCGAGGTCTGGGAAGTATCACATTATTAGATTGTCTTTTTTTTGTAAACCAATGGGCAAATTTATTCATGACAATCTGCATAGAAATCAGTCTAAATAATATGTTATTGAAGATTTAGTTTTAAAATGCAATTTAGGAAAGATTCATAAAAGGACCATGCTGTATTGTGGAATATGAGAGAAACTATATTCTGAGTTCACTCATTTTTGTGAGAATACAAAGAAAAAAACAACAACAGAGAAGTAAATACTTTTTAACCAATGCCTAATGTTTCTATAAGTATGTAGACAAATAATAAAACCTTATATTTTTAATCCTATCAATGGACTGGTGTAACAAAGCTAAAAAGTGAGTGGTTATGAAAACGTCTCTTTCTAAAGTTAGATGCACTTTCACGTTGGCTGTGTCAATTTGGTTGAATAAAAAAGGGTTTAGTTCATTCATAAATTGACTTTCATTCTTCAATTTGTTGTCTATGAAGAGTTACAGAAAAGTTTTTTTGGCAAAAAAGAATTAGGGACAAACAGTGTGATCTAAAAGACATATGCATTTGCACTCATGTACATCATACAGGGGCTATTTCAAACAAGTTTAGAAATATTTTCTACTGCCATTTCATAGTGATTTTTCAGAAAGTAAATAGAAAAATTCTTTATTAAGGGTAGTTGATGAAGTATTTGTATTAACTTGCAAACACTTTAATCCATTGTCAGGGGCCCTGAGTGGCCGTGTGGTCTCTTTCCGTTACGGATCACTGCCGTCTCACCTCTGTCTGAGTGGGTTCGAGTCTAAGATTCGGCTAATGTAGTCATGTGAGAAAGCTTGCCAGGAGCTTCTCGTGGGTCAGTGGTTCTTTCTGGGGGTTTTCCCGGATTCTTCCTCTACCAATAATACTGGCAGCCATGTATAGCCTATCGTGTGCTGAAAAATGACATTAAACCCTAAAACAACAACAATAATCCATTGACACAGTTAAAATTCATTACAAGGTATACTTCAATTGTTCTCTTTTCAAGTCATATTGCCAAAATACACTGTATTTGAATGAGAATAGTTAAACATGCACCAAATTTCTTTAAAATATAGATACAGCTCAGAAATTTGTTTACTTGAAAATAAAGTATTGCTTAAAACCAATCTTATATGCAAATATTCATATTTGTAAATAGAGGGCATAATTCAAATAAGAGAATGAAAACAACACACACATTACTGTAAATATATTTTTTAAAAATGAATTACCTCTTGTTGGTTCATCATTTTACTTGCTTTTTATTCGAAATTAATTTTGATGAGCTGGTAGGTTAATGGCCTAGCGATCTTGTGAATGGACTAGCTAAACAAGTGTTTGTAGTGCCCTACCTTTTTTATTAACATCATCTTTCATGTTTAAATCGTAAGTGTGTATTATATTGATTTAATCACTCTGAAGAAAAATAGAAACTAAAAAAGGAACATTCAACTTATCAATATGCAAAACTGATTGTAAATAGCCACAAAAGGCAAAGAACTACATTTTGTAGCGGAAACGCTCAGAGATGTTACGAGTTCATTCACTAGGTCAATACACAACTGCCTGTAGTAAATCTGAACTCCGTTCCAAAGGGCAAATACATGTATTTTAATGTGATATAAATAAAATATATGTACAGTATGAAAGCGGCATCAATAATGTACCACTTGTATAAATCTTTCATCAAATGGAAACTCAGCAAACCATGTTTCCTTGTTTAAAAAAAATGTACATGTATACATTGCGTGCTATATCATTGATAGTGTACATACTATATATGGTGGAGATTTCAATAGTTAAATTTGTCTTTGCATTCCCCGTTTGTTGCATTGTGTAGGAATCTAGAGTTTCTTTATTGTGACTCAGAGGTTAAAACTGTATGCCTCCCTGACAAGACCCAGGGGCCTCATTCAAGCCCTTTCATGGGAACATGTGCTGACATTTGGGTCAGTGGTCACACAAACCAATTCTGAAACATTTGTGTCTTATATTGTGGGAAATATTCAAAATCTGTGCATATGAACCATGTCCCCAATCTCAACTCCAGTGGACTGCACTGAGAACCTAACAACACCATCCACATGTAATCCTTAAGCAAATCACAAAGTCTCCATGTTGCAAGAATGGTGTAGGAGTTGCATGACATTACTTATTAATGCATAACTGGACCTAAAATATCATGTAATCCCAGCTTTTATATTTAAAAGAGACAAAAACCCAACATTGAAGTTTTCATACACTTTGGAAAGCCAACTGATTTTCTAAACAAATCACTCCCCTCATCTGCATAACCAAATTACTTTAAGCATGTAAGGCTCTTGCACACACCAAGATGCAAGGACAAAAGGTTGGCATGATTCCGCTTCCACAAATGTGAAAGAACAGTTCTAAACATACAATACAAACCTGAAGTGTGAAATGCAGGTCAAATTGAACAGGTTGGTTGGAGGCATCCACACACGCACACAACTGATGACCAACCTTGCAGCCAACATTATGTCTAAAGGTAAATGGGGGTTGACCATTAAATCACAGAAGGGGGGGGGGGGATTTTCCTTTGAACCTGAATATGTCTTTTAGCTCAATGTATTTTTTCCAACAAAATATAAGTGATATAGTAGTTTTTACCAAGCTTTTTGAGGGCTGGAATCTTTTCCTTACGAAAAGCCCAGGCCTCTTTCACCCCCAAAAAATAACTGAATAAAAATGTGTTATATGCTTGAAAGGATTGAAAAGGTTATTACTACAATTCCCTTCTAAAATCAAAAGTGAGGGAAAAAAACCTGTGACATCTATATCCTGACAAAATGCCTGTTAAAAGACAGAAGTATTTATGAAAGATTTCAAAGTATACATGGAGGTGAAAAACATAATGTATGGACTTCTTTAATCTACAACACTGTTAATATAAATAATACAAAAAGTGAAAAAATTGTGACCAGCTGAAGGTAAAACCATTAGTTAGCTTTAATAGGTGTACCAAGTTTCAAAGTGAAGAGTGAACTGTTTAAAGTTTTGCATTGGACAGGCACATCTAAGGCTTTCATTGAGACAGCCCCCCCCCCCCCGTCCCACTGCACTTCTAATTTGCCACTGCCTATTCAGTTGAGCTGGCCCTGTATAGTTCATTAATTAATGTTCTGTAGGTCTGAAGCGTCCATCTTTTCCATTTATCTCTTAACTTCACTCTATTCTTCATCAGTTCATGTACTGTCCATGTCAGATGTCATCTGAATGCATAATGCTTGGTTCCCTCTTACTTGCTTTCTATCCATTAACTTTATTACTTTTCTTAATTGTGTTTTCATCTCTCAACTAGATAATTACAAGGATACATATTTCATTATAACACCATTTGTGTACTAGCCAGCAGGGAAATAATTAGTTTTCTTAATCATGTTTTCACCTCTTAAGTAGAACCACTCTGGTGGCCTAGTGGTTGAAGTGTCCGCCATAGAAGCAGGAGGTTGTATGTTTTATCCTTGGCCGATTCATACCAAATACTTTAAAATATGGTACTAATAGCTGCCACGCTTGGCGCTCAGCATTAAGAGGTTAGTGTTAGGACTAGTGTCAGGATAATGTGACTGGGTGGGCCATTGCAAGCAGCTGTTTTTCTTACACTTAAAAACCTAATAATACAAACCTTTTAATGAGATAATTACAGTAATACATACTTAGTCTTAATACCATTTATGCTGCTGTCAACAGGTAAATAATCAGACTAAGAGCACGGAGAGTTGCACGTCCCCGAGTCCTGTGGGGTTTTAATCAATATGATCATCACCCACTGTCATCATTTTGTCTGCGGCCCTAAGGCCACAGGTAAGAATTACTCTACCTGTTGACAAACTAACAGCTTGAGAGTATTCCTTTTTAAAAAAGGAAAAACGGTTATACACAGTTGTAAAAAAATTACAATACTAATGAATATTAACAATTTTAATTAAAATCATTTAAATTAAAACGTTTTCTCATAAAAATTTTAAAGCTTATATAATAAAACAAGTTTAATTTTGGTTAAGTATATTACTTAATACCAAAAGAATGAAAAAGTAGTGAATTACTTGATTAAAAGATGATTATAATGATATACAACCAATTATTATCTCCCTTGCAAACGTTACTTCCCTTACACAACTGCTAATAGAAATCGCAAATAATACATTTCTTTAGACAGGATGAGCAAATATCAAGTAGTAATACAATAATACATAAACAATTAAATGGCATGATACCTTATGCTAAACAGTTGTAGTACTTATATTTAACAAAGAGAAGTTGTAGTACTTATATTTAACAAAGAGAAATTGTGATCAACCAAGGATGATCAAACACATTTACAAAATTTCATTTCTAATCAGGTCCTGACAGATCAAACTTTTGTGGCATGTATATTTTCCACAAAAAATTATGTAATGGACTAAGCTAAGAGATTACATTTACATCTCACAAATGTAAATCTGATTTAAAAATTCACTGTATTAAAATATCATTAAAATTTTGTTATACTGATGTGCATTCTAGTAAAAAGGTATGACTTCATGGCTGGTTTGAAATTATCTATATTTTGTTTTTGATAGAATGGGATAAGTTCCAATCATTTATGCCAATAATGAAGAAAGTCAATAAACAAACACATGGTGTAACATAATTAAATTTACTGCACTTAGTGGCAAAATGGTGATAATTAATAATTATTACAAATCTTTGGCTAATTAAAAATGGAATATTCTCATAAGAAAAATTGAATGAGCCTGACTTAGTCTTACTGTTTTACTCTGTCCTGGACTTTTTGCATACCTACAACTTCAGAGTCTCATGCTTGAACTGAAATCAAGGTAACTTATAAATCTTATAGGTATATGAAATACTATGATGTACAGTAATAGTCACATGTTTTAGAACAAAGCATAATGTTTTTTTCTTTTTCAGTGATAAACGTTTTAATACAATAACCTGAAATTAAATTTCTACAGAGTTACCTATTTAATACACATTAAAAAAAATTGATTATGTGGCCTTTACTGGTTATCTTTAATTCTGATATTTTTTTAAAATAGGATGTGTACTCTCTTTAAAATTATAGATTTTTCTATATGCAATCAGGTTTCTGACATGAATACAAGATATCACTGTCATCTGCACATAATAAAAGCCTATGTCTCTAAAAGCTTGTTGTTGTTGTTGTTGTAGGGTTTAACGCCATTTTTCAGCACACGATAGGCTATACATGGCAGCCAGTATTTATGGTGGAGGAAAAAACCAGGCAAAATCCGCAGAACGAACCACTGACCCACAAGCAACTACTGGCAAGCTTTCTCACATACCCACATTGGCCAAATCTGAGACTTGAAAGCACGCAGACAGAGGTGAGATGGCAGTGATCCATAAAGGAGAGCGTTTTAGACCACTCGGCCATGCGGGGCCCCTTCTAAAAGCCTGTGCTAGTTATCATAACATTCATATAACATAAACAGGATAGGTCCTAAAAAAAATACTTTGAAGTACACCGCATGATATCGCTGAGGGTTTGGATTCTGTATTCTTAGCACAGTCTTTTGCCCATTTGATTCAAGCATTTCAATGGATCTAACTCTAATTTATTACACAATATTTCATGATTCAAGCATTTCAATGGATCTAACTCTAATTTATTACACAATATTTCATGATTCAAGCATTTCAATGGATCTAACTCTAATTTATTACAGAATATTTCATGATTCAAGCATTTCAATGGAGCTAACTCTAATTTATTACACAATATTTCATGATTCACTATGTCAAAAAAAAATGTAATAACTGCAAGTATTGTTTTCTTCACACCTAATGGTTGTTTAACATCCCATTTCACTAAAAGCTTCTTTTTCTTTTTACCGTAAGGAAATTACATTTTAAGTGTTTTCTTTTTCCTCAAGGATCCCACATTAAGTTTAAATCAAATATATTTTTCCCCAAAACTATTTTAAATGAGAATATTCCATGAGACTTAAGTAAATTATGTGAAATCCAATTTTTCCAGTGTCACCGATGTGTACAGATGTGAAAAACTGTCCTGTAGGTTCAATTTCACTATACATTAATAAACTAGAATTTCTATTTTCAATCATGTCAAGTGTTATGTCATGTGTTTTAACTGAAAGTAGATAGCAGGGCTCATTTGTAGTCAACATATTACATGACTAACTTTTTTATGATTGCAGATTGCACTTTATGCGATGATTTCAACGTGTTGACATGCCCTTCTGACCATAGACGGTTTCAGAAGTCATGACTGCTTCATGTATATTTTTTAAAGTTATAAGTAAGGTGTGTACTGATATTTGAGTTCAAGACCAAGCTTTAGAATGTTCCAGAAGAGAGCTTGTATACAGAGTTGATATGAAAAATACCCACACATATGCTGTTGTTGTTGTTGTTGTTGTTGTTGTTGTAGGGTTTAACGCCATTATTCAGCACACGATAGGCTATAAATGTGAGCAAGTATTATTGGTGGAGAAAGAATCCGGGAAAATCCCCGGAATGAACCACCAACCCATGAGAAGCTACTTGCAAGCTTTCTCACATAACTACATAAGCCGAATCTTAGACTCGAACCCATGCAGACTGTAGTAAAATGGCAGTGATCCGTAACGGAAAGTGCTTTAGACCACTCGGCCACTCGGGGCCCCTCCCACAAACATGCTGGTCAACTTATTGTGCCTTAGATTTTTATATATGGTTCTGAAGTAAACAAAGTAATTATAAAATTGTGATACTTGAAGACTATTGACACACTGGCAAAATCTATAAAGGAATTCATTCTTAATACTCTTTACCTTTGGACTTAAATATTTTGGATCATTTTGGATATAATTTATGCTGTAAATTCCTTTTAAATGTTCGCTTTATATTTTTGGGAAATAAATTCTTTGCTGAAATGTACACAACTTCTTGTTTTGCTTTTCTGTTACTTAGTTAAAGACACCTGATTAACACAAGAAAGATATATAACATTAAGTACATTAAAGAGTATATAATACAACGGACATATGACCTCTCCAAATGAAACAACAAATAAAAGCACATAGAGAAAATTACAAATAGTGTCCATTACAATATTGTTAATATAACGGGAAACTTTTACAAGAGAATATACATGAAAACATACAAACACAAACAAATCCATCAGTTCATTGAAGAAAATCCTTATATGGCATATTATACTTCATTAATTGCATGCACAAATCTGTGACATCTAAAACTGCTCACAAAACTGTTATCACCAAATGAGTTAGTACCGTAAATAATAGTAAGGACAATAATGCCATCTTCAAGCAGGAATCAATAAGTGATAATTGTTTTCTTCAACATGACAGCTGGTTGTAATTCAAATGGCTAATAGTTTTTTTTTTCATTTATAAAGCTATTCTGTTAACCTGGAAACAGTACACAGAAAATGCCTCAATAACTTAACAGTAAAAAGTAATAACGGATTCTGATGACAGAAAAAAGTTTAGTCTAACTTTTCTTAATCTAAACAAACTTAAAACAATAAAATAATCGTTTTACATGTCTGAGGGAAAACAAAGGTAATAAAATAATCATTTTACAAGTCTGAGTGAAAACAAAGGTGATAAAATAATCTTTTTACATGTCTGAGTGAAACAAAGGTAATAAAATAATCATTTTACATGTCTGAGTGAAAACAAAGGTAAAAAATAATCATTTTACATCTCTGAGCGAAAACAAAGGAATAATCATTTTACATGTCTGAGTGAAAACAAAGGTGATAAAATAATCTTTTTACAGGTCTTAGTGAAAACAAAGGTAATAAAAAATCATTTTACATGTCTGAGTGAAAACAAAGGTAATAAAATAATCATTTTACATGTCTGAGTGAAAACAAAGGTAATAAAATAATCATTTTACATGTCTGAGTGAAAACAAAGGTGATAAAATATTCTTTTTACAGGTCTGAGTGAAAACAAAGGTAATAAAATAATCATTTATGATATCATGTGACTCAAGATCAAGGGAATCACAAGAACTTCAGGGTTTTCTATGATATGATGCGACTCGAGATCAAGGGAATCACAAGGATTTCAGGGTTTTCTATGATATGATGTGACTAGAGATCAAGGGAATCACAAGGATTTCAGGGTTTTCTATCATATGATGTAACGTCAGATCAAGGGAATCACAACAATTTCAGGGTTTTCTATGATATGATGTGACTCGAGATCAAGGGAATCACAACGATTTCAGGGTTTTTCATTATATGAAGGTGACTTGAGAACAAAGGAATCACAAGGGTTTTATGGGTTTACAGGATAAAATGTGTAGATGCTTTTTATGCATACTGTTTTAACATTTAATCATTTACAGATGAGATAAAAGCAGCATATTTTTTTGCAAAAATATGCAGTAAATACATTAGTGTTATTTTTTTAACCTTCTGAGCAATATATTAGAAATGATACATGAAATTGGGATTTTGTATAAAAAAAACAAAAAACAACAACAGTGTTCTTGATAAATAAACCATGTTATTACTTCTATATCATTATTCGTGATACAAATAATAAAACTTTCCATTCTTTCACCCACACTAATAAATGTACTGCTGTTATCATTTTATTTTTTAACTTCCTAAATAATAGATGACATTTCAAATTGTGGGTAGTAATAGGTTATCATTTTAGTAAAACTATTTCAGTTTTTAATTAATCATACAATAATAACAATACAATATTTAAGTCACTACAACAAACTATAACCTAATAACCTACTATATGTGTGTGTGTGTGTGTGTGTGTGTGTGTGTGTATATATATATATATATATATATATATATATATATATATATATATATCACTTGCAGCTGCAAAAATCCAGATCTGCTGTTGCATAATAAACCAGCAGGTGCCTTAAATGATGGTTGAACAGGGTCCATACTGCTAGAACCTGACTGGTACAGGAAAATAGAATCTATAATCTTTGTAAGGATAGATGGAATTTATAACCTGATGACAACATTTGAAGTTCTTTTGTTCTCAAGGTTCAAGTGACCAGACACAGCTGCATGTGCATATCAAAAAGAAAAGCATGCAATTTGGGAACTTAACAGAATTTCTAATTCCCCAAGTATGTTTTTGACACTTTTTAATTTTTGAACTATGAAGATAAAGAATAAGTTTTATAAAAAATAAACAAAGCAGTTAGAAAATAATGCACATAAACTGAAAAGAGAAAAAAAGCAACTGAAAAATACATATAAACCAACATGTAGATGTTTATAAAATGAATGAAATAACTCTATTTTTTACAAAGTTGAAAAATACATGGTGAATGTGGGTTGCCCATGTCATCAGTAATTGAAACATATAAATGCTATAAAATAAATAAGGTCTTTTTTGTTATCTTGTTTAGAAGCAGCTAGATCTTGCAGTTAACCATTACTATGTAAAACTCTAATGTATTATTACTATGTAAAACTCTAATATATTATTACTATGTAAAACTCTAATATATTATTCAGTATGTTAATCCCAGATATGAAGGAAACCTTTTAAGGTGTGCATTTGGTGATACCAAGAATTATGCATCGTATCTTATAAAAAAAAAAACATATCGCATTAAAAATACTGGCTTAAGAAATTCATTATTTTGTGAGAAATTGAAGCCATAAATTGAGACTGTGAAATGGTAAAAATTTCAGTGAGATTTTTTTGCATAGTATGGGATGTCAGATGCACACAAAAAAAATCAAGTTTAATCGTTGCATGAATTTCTGCTTAGCTCTTTAGAAAACCAGTGTAATCAGTGATTAAAAATCTCACCTCTACAAAGCCTTAAGAAGTCTTCAGTAACCAATGAAATAATAATAATAATAATAATAATAATAATAATAATAATAATAATAATAAAGACTTTATTTAGAGAAGGTAACTCAATTAGTTACAGAACTAATCTACCTTGAGGCCTTCTATATGTTATGTACAATATATACAATACATACAACATGATGTGAAGAGTCTGGCTCGACACTACATAATTAAGGAATTTTAAATTTCCAAGTATCAAGCCTGGAACACATGCACAGGCACCTGTAAAAACATAAACATATAAGAAACATAAAATATCATTCTGAGTTGAAACATTCAGCTTTGAAAATGATGCAAAAATACAGACAAGCAGGCAGTATTTTTTTTTTCATTACTGGCACTGTTCAATTTTCTAAAGATTTCATCCATTTAAGACATTGATTATGAAACGAAGAAATGCTAGGAGCCTGCCTTATGTCGCTGGGAATGTTGTTCCATACTACTGGACCAGTATATTGAAAACTTTTTTTTAAACAATTCCTTCTTTGGTCTTGGTATAATGTACTACTAATGGACCTTAAATTTGGAGTACCATCAGCATCTCTTTGGTGAAAGATATTACTTAGATAGACAGGAATGGATTTTCTGGATACTTTATACATCAATTTGGCTTTTCTAAGAAATATTCTTTCATGTATTGTTAAAATCTTTATATTATTCATTGCATCCTGAAAATTGTCTATACATTGATCTAGAATTAAATGGCAAGCCCTCTTTTGGAGCCTTATAAGTGTTGTTATGTTTGAATTAGAGGTATTACCCCAAATTATGTTACAGTAGTCCAGATATGGCTGAATATAACTTTTATAAAAGATGACCCTATACTGAAGAGGAATGTATGTTTTGATTTTCCTCAGTAGCCAAAGATAAGAATTAACCTTTTTTGAAATGTGTTTAATGTGAATAGACCACATAAAATTATTATCTACGAATACACCAAGAATTCTATCTTGAGAGGTAATATTAAGGCTCACATTGTCAAAAAAAACATTAAGTTTGTCGCTATCTAGTCTTGCTCATTTTTGTTGTGTTGTAACTAGTAGGGCTTTCGTTTTTTCTGTATTGACTGTTTTCATTGCACCATACTTGAAGTCTGTTGAGAGCATCTTGTAAGTTATTTTCAAGTACCGTTTTGGTTTTACGAATCTCAGACAGTGTAGTATCATCTGCATAGAGGTCAGTGGAAGAAATTGAAGTTCCAATCTTAAGAGGTAAATCGTTGATAAATAGAATGAATAACAGAGGTCCAAGGATAGAGCTTTGTGGTACTCCACAATTAATACTTTTACTTTGAGAAAGTTGACCATTTAAAGATATTTTTTGCACTCTGTCGGTTAAGTATGAAGTAAACCAGTTTAGAGAGTTTTCACTACATTGATAAATCTTTAGTAAACATTTATTATTAAAAGGAAAATAAGATGACTGAAATGATTCTGTCAATGAAATGATGACTTGTTTCTAATGATAGTGGTTATTTGTGATTTTGTCTCTGCAGATTTTTTTAAAATTAGTTAACTTTAAAGCCATATTATAAAGTAAGCAACTACCTACCTACTAATTACCTACCTACTAATTACCTACCTACTAACAGAACATAACTACATAAACATTAAAAATGGAACATTCTCTTCACTGTCATCCAGGTAGATGTACAATAATAAGTTGATCAAACCAGAGAACAATTATGTTTTTGTTTATTTATATTGTATTTTATTTTCATTATTATTCAAATTAGCTTGTTCACCCCTAGAAGTAAGATTTGACTGGGTGAAACTCTCAATGTGGCCTCACAAGAAAAGCAAGTACATGTATCATGTTCTCCATAGAAAAAAAACCATTTACAATACAGAGTTTACTTATCATGTAATGTATAGTCATTAATATTGATAGTTTACCAATGAATAAACATTTTTATTACTACTTCCCAAAAATGGCCTTCAAAGAGAACTGCCTGAAAAATATGTGGTATCTCGTAAGTAAACAACATACAGAAAAATCTGTTATATCTAGTACATACACAACATACAGAAAAATATGTGGTATCTAGCATGTACATAATATAGACAGAAAAAAAAATGTGGTATCTAGTATGTACACAACAAGCAGAAAAATATGTGGTCATGAGTTATTTTAAAGTTCAGTGAGATGTACTCAATCTATATCTTTGCACAACGTTTCTCATTCCATACATAACAGCATTATACAGGTGGTAAAAAATAAGAACCCTAAGTGGTCATGGCTAAAACCAACAACTTAACACTGGGAAAAGAAATGTGAAACTTATGTAACCGTGACTATCTTTTGTTCTAATGGTTTAGTATTAATGAATACAATTAACTAACTGAATAACTCTGAGATAAACAGTGCTTCTAACAAACAAAGTCAGTGAAGCATGAAATATGGGTCATTGTGACCTACTTTTGTGATACAGGTGTAACATTCATAACAGACACATGATCTAAACTAGTTTCATCATTCTAGGTATAACAGGGTGCCAAACACTATTTGGTCATTTGATATTAAAGCAACTTGACCGATGCCAGTAAAATGTGAAATGAATGGTCAAGGTAATTTTATTTAGTTGTGTTTGGTGTGGTGCTTACAACAATACATACAAGCATCTGGGGCCCTGAGTAGCTGAGTGGTCCAAAGCACTCACTATTACGGATCACTGCCATCTCACCCGTGTATGTGTGGGTTCAGGTCTTAGTTCAGCCAATGTAGGTATGCGAGAAAGCATGCCAGTAGCTTCTCATGGGTTAGTGGATCTTCTGGAGTTTTCCTGGGTTCATCCTCCACCATTTATAATAGCTGTCATATATAGACTATCTTGTGCTGAAAAATGGCACTAATCTATACAACAATAACATACAAGCATCTAGTTAAAGGTTCAAACATACAAGCATCTAGTTAAAGGTTCAAACATACAAGCATCTAGTTAAAGGTTCTAACATACAAGCATCTAGTTAAAGGTTCTAACATACAAGCATCTAGTTAATGGTTCTAACATACAAGCATCTAGTTAAAGGTTCTAACATACAAGCATCTAGTTAAAGGTTCTAACATACAAGCATCTAGTTAAAGGTTCTAACATACAAGCATCTAGTTAAAGGTTCTAACATACAAGCATCTAGTTAAAGGTTCTAACATACAAGCATCTAGTTAAAGGTTCTAACATACAAGCATCTAGTTAATGGTTCTAACATACAAGCATCTAGTTAAAGGTTCTAACATACAAGCATCTAGTTAAAGATTCTAACATACAAGCATCTAGTTAAAGGTTCTAACATACAAGCATCTAGTTAAAGGTTCTAACATACAAGCATCTAGTTAAAGGTTCTAACATACAAGCATCTAGTTAAAGGTTCTAACATACAGCTGGAGAAACAAATACTTAAAACAGAAAATATAACTAGATGCATCCCATTACCATGTTTCATAAATCCAGGTGTAAGCACATTTGAAATGGTAATTGTGTGAAAAGTATGACCTTAATGCAGAAACATAATAAAGTATGTATAACTAATGTCCATGTATGTACAAATGTCGACAAACATGTCCCTTCTCCGGGTAACAGATGCTATAAAACCCACTAAATATTATTGTTTATGATATGGGCTTAAAGAAAATAGTTGATATGTAATGAGGCTGTACATATGTATATGCCTTTTATCTAATATGTACATTCTTAAATCTATATTGATGCCATTACTGACAGTGGGTATGGTACAATATTTCTCAACTAATGATGTGTACTAAAAAGTATATTCAGGCCAATATCTCAAACATCTCTAACGTAATTATCATCCTACAGGAGGGTCATGTGTTGATGTGTAGCATTATATTTCTAGTAACAAGGATAGTCTGGCCATCACATTAACTGAGAGCAAACATGACTGATTTGGAAAATCCACATTGAAATTGTTATTTGAAGTAATAATTATTAAAGGAATTAAATTGTACTGCATTTTCCATAATATTGATAACAAAGTAACAAATAAAATATACCTACTAGTCTTGAACATGTCTTGTCATTGGCTGCCAGGGTAGTCACATGAATATATGTTTGTCATCCCAGTACCAAATTAGATGAAAATTATCAAGTTCTTGCATGGCAGAGTCACCAATAGAATATTCTGCTGTCATTACATTTACAATGTCAAATTAGTTGTAAATTATAAAGTTAACTGTTGTACATTGTTTGCTCCAATCTGTTTTTTTATATTTAAGATGTGTGTGTCTTAATGGAAATGTAATTTTAATGTAACTCAAATGGCACCAAGGTTAAGCCTATATATCTTTTTTGATAATCATGATCCCATTTTACACAAACTGCTGTTGGTGGGTTTTCAAGATATAAGTTGTTAGTTTGTTGTCTCCCTTCCAAGGACAGCCTCATTCATTGCAGTAAATGACTTTGTCTTTACCTATTTGCACCTTCTAGTATTGCTTCATTCAATCCAGTAAATGACTTGCTCTGAACTTATTTGCACCTCCTAGGACTTCATCATTCAATATAGTATATGACTTGCTCTGCCATTTTTAGTTTATGACAAGCCATATATTATGTTTTGGATTTAATGCCATTTTTAGTTTATCATAAGTCATATATTATGTTTTTGGATTTAATGCCATTTTTAGTTTATGATAAGCCATATATTATGTTTTGAATTTAATGCCATTTTTAGTTTATGATAAGCCATATATTATGTTTTGGATTTAATGCCATTTTTAGTTTATGACAAGCCATATATTATGTTTTGGATTTAATGCTATTTTTAGTTTATGACAAGCCATATATTATGTTTTGAATTTAATGCTACTGTCTTTTCTGACCTATAAGTCAATGCAGAGTATAAGTCAAATTCACTAATTTTGTACATTTTCTATCCTTTGTCCATATATAAGTTTATTCTGAGTATAAAACGAGGCCAGGTAAATAACTTGGCTTCGTATTTTACACAAGTAACTTCTGGTTTCATGAATATTAATGGTATCACTGTATGAAATTTCATATTACCAGCAATCATGAAATTGCATCACCAATGCAAACATGCTTGTGATTTTACTCCTGTACAAAGTTCTGCTATATTCAGTTATCAGACTGACACAGCTGAATAAAACGTCCATGCTTGTTTTAAGTATGATATACATTGCAACAACAATCACATGGCTGTGCATGCTACTGGTATGTAAATGTTAATTTAAGCTCTTAAGAAATGGGAAGAAAATTATGAGACAGAAAACAAAAGTTACGTAAGAAAAATTTTAAAAAATACTTTTTAAAAAAATTTAACATCTGTGAAATGCAGTATCAAATTTACACAAATGAACAGTTTTATAATACTTATTATTTAACATGTCTATTATAATTGAAAGCACATCGATGTTGTACTACATTTTATTACCTGAAGCACACATCGATGTTGTACTACATTTTATTACCTGAAGCAGAACTGTTCCATATCCTAATTAAGAAAATAATTAAGAGTTCACTTAATCTACTCCAACATCTGAAAATTGAAAAATGGCAACTATCTCAAGGCTCATATCATTGGAAATGTTCTCATCGTCTCTCTCCATTTCATTCCACAACACGTCACATTGCGTCAAGAACATTAGTTTTAATGCATGTTTGGCCTGATGATTTTTTAATTTCAATATTTATTCTACAAATTTTATGACAACAATATTAATTTCAATATTTAATCAACAAATTTAATGATAACAAATGAATAACCTGGCAATGCACTTTGTAAGCTTAGTTCACTTATTGGGTTAAACTGGTCATGATGATAAGTCATAAACAATTTTTGCAGTTTAATGCCATTTCTAGCTCATGATAACCATACATGGTGGCTGGCATATTTTGTAAAAGAAGAGCTTGGAAAACACCAACCCATGGGTAGCTACTGGTAAGTTTTCTCACATACTGGTCAAGCTAGGACTCAAACCAAGGCTATGGTGATTTGAGAGTGATCTGTTAAGGTGAGAACCTTGGACTACGCAGTTACCTTAAGTCCGGAAAGTAACAAGAAATAAACACATAAAAGTTAGAATTACATCAACTATTGGAAACAAGAATTCAACATACAAGTACCTCTAAAGGAGAAGATGACTTACAATGAAAGTTATTCTGATTCTCTCAGAACTTTACAATTTTTCCTATATCTTCAATACATACGTACCTGGTGCTGTGTGCAAACATATAGCTAAACCCTGACTTACACAGAAGTTGTACCCAACAGTGTTTGAGTAACGCAAAATCAAGTAACTTGAAAAAAATGTCATTCAATAATGTAAACTATTCATTTTAGCTGTTGACAAATTCATTTTATTTGTTTTAGACAAATAATTTAATTACTGTATATTTTTAGTCTTAACTAAAAACTTAATTTTAAAAAATTCATATGAAATTGTGTAACACAAAATGCACACAAGATGAAATCACATCAGTTGGTGGATGCCTGTTCTTTTTAAATACATCACATATATTGTACCATACATGAACTAGACACATATTTTTATAGCAGCAAACAAAACTCTTTTGGAAACAATCTTGAAAAGAATGTCTTAATAAATTCTTAATGAGCATCTTTTAAGTGACACAGGCAATCTGTACTTATGTATCATGAATAAGCATACTTTTTTTAAAAATGCACACAGACATTCTGTATTTTGTAGCATAAATAAGCATATATATTTAAAAAATGCACACAGGCATTCTGTATTCTTTGGCATGAATAAGTATATGTGAAAAATAAATGCACACAGACATTCTGTTTTCTTTGGCATGAATAAACATATATGAAAATAAATGCACACATGTGCATTCTTTATTCTTTGGCATGAATAAACATACGAAAAATAAATGCACACAGCCATTCTGCATTTTTGTAACATGAATAAGCATATACGAAAAATAAATGCATATAGGCATTCTGTATTTCTATGGCATGAATAAACATATATGAAAAATGCACACATGCATTCTGTATTTTTGTAGCATGAAAATGCATATATGAAAAATGCACACAGGCATTCTGTATTTCTATGGCATGAATAAGCATATATGAAAAATGCACACAAGCATTCTGTATTTCTATGGCATGAATAAGCATATAAGAAAAATGCACACAGGTATACTGTATTTTTGCAGCATGAATAAGTATGTATGAAAAATGCACACAAGCATTCTGTATTTCTGTGGCAAAAAATAAATGCATTATCTGAGTTTAAGAAAGCCAAATGAAATGAGTCTATAACCCTCTTTAACTGATAAAAGCCTTCCAATAATGTGTTTATTCTATTACTTATTAAGTGATTAGTCCAACATTTAATCTATTTGTAGTTCCTTTGTCTGCTTTTGTTTATTCGTTCATTTTACTCTCCTCTGATTAATCAAGCAGCAATATGTAAAAATTGTTTGATAAAGCTAAAGTTTAATGTGATGAATTTAATATTCAAAACATCTTTGGTCAATTTGTACTTTTTTGTCTATTTTGTGTTTGGTCATCCCTTCCAACAAGAAATAATCTTTTATTCAAAACTTCAGCCACTTATTCATGAGAGCCAGCAGACTGGGTCAGGAAGATCTGGAATCAACCAGAAAAGCAGGATGCCATGGCTTTGCAGCACAGATCTTTTAGCATGCCTTGGGAATGATCGGAATTACAGGGCTTAGCCACAGGAACTTAGATACTCAGGCTACAGATGAAGCCTCACATTGGCATTTGAGAAAGAGAGAGAAGCAATGAAAAAGCTAGTCGATTCCAAACTATAATTAACTCACTCAGCACACTCCTGGACAGTGCTGTGGGTCAGCAAGGACAGCACCTAAACAATCTAGGAAAGTGGATCCCTACCAGATGAAGAAACCAGCTGCAGTGCAAAACTGTATTCATGTATATACATATTATTGAGATAACACTAGTTTCCTGCAACAGCAACTCTGCCTGGTTGAATTATGGCCAGACGTAAATGGGTCAAGATTTTCCAATATCCCATACACTTTTCACCAACTTTTATCATGTTTTTCAAAAGGACTGTCATTGTCATTAGTAAAATTGTATAAATAATTTTGTTGTCACTATTTAATAAGAGACAGAAGTCATATCCAAGTCAGTGTTGCATTTAATCCTTCCCAAAGTTCATAGCACTATGGTACACCGAGCTAAAAAGCAAGGTCATATTGGGAGATCACAATGTGATCTTGTCAGCTGGGGCTGTACAGTGAGGACTGATTTCACAAAAGTAAAAATATTATGATTTACAAGCAGTAAAGTTAGCTGAAGTGGTATTTTATATTTTTATGAAAAGAATTATGTTTTGTGATATAAAGAATTGTGCTTGAGATACCATTCTGAGACCAAAACTTAAATTTACACTAACAGAGAATCTTACAAAATGTTCTAATAATATGAAATGGATGAAAGAAGTTATATAATTTCTTTCTTTTGAGAGAATATGCAAGCAAAAAATTAGAATGAATCAACCAAGTGCAAATATTCCATATGAATAAAACACTATTGAAAAACTTCTACTTATAATACAAATTAAAAAAATAAACCTCTTAAATATGGCATAGTTAATGTTGGAAATTCTCTTTTATGTTTCTTATCATCCCTACACTTAAAAGAAATGGGAGGTGGGAGATATTATGATAGAGTTCATGTGTATGGATGTACATATGTACATGTAATGCCCTTGAACTTTACCATCATTATCAGAACTAGATATATTACCTCTATCAGCATAGACTGTGCCAATGCTTATTAAACTTGGGTCATTGATGCCTCTGTTAACACAGACTGTGCCAACGCTTATTAAATTTGGGTCAGTGATACCTCTGTTAGCAGTAACTGTGCCAATGCTTATTAAATTTGGGTCAGTGATACCTCTTTTAGCATTAACTGTGCCAACACTTATTAAACTTGGGTCACTGATGCCTCTGTTAACACCGACTATGCCAACACTTATTAAAGGTGGGTCAGTGATACCTCTGTTAACACAGACTGTGCCAATGCTTATTAAATTTGGGTCAGTGATACATCTGTTAACACAGACTGTGCCAACACTTATTAAACTTGGGTCTGTGATACCTCTGTTAGCATTAACTGTGTTAACACTTATTAAACTGGGGGGGGGATTTCAATTTTTAAAATAGCTTTGCCAATTTTTCAGTCATAACTACAATGTCTGCAGTGTGACAGTTTATAGTGATGCCTAGCACTAGGGCATCATGCCACAGACATGCAGCATTATGTCCCACTCAATCACATTATCCTGACCACAGGCCGACCAGCCCTAACACTAATCTCTTAATGCTGAGCTCCAAGTGAGGCAGCTGTTAGTACCATTTTTATAAGTCTTTGGTATAACACAGCCAGGGATCAACCCATTACCTCCTGCATCGGAGCCTGACACTCTAACCTCTAGTTGCAGTTAAATTTGGGTCAGTAATAACTCTATAAGCATACAATGGGGCAACATTTTTGGAATTTTCATTATGCGTGTGGGAGTGATTTTACACAAATTAAATTATCCCCTGAATTTTTTATCTTACATGCTGTACAATTAATATCTGTAGCAATATCCCAAGTATCAAGACATATTGGATGTTTTATGTCCTCAGGGACTTTCCTTATCCTTAAGAACTTTGCCCCTAGGTCCTAACATAAACAATTTGGTGCTTGGCTTTCAGACCATATACAAACTTACTAAAAGACAAATTAACTTGGAGATACTGTCCCTCAGGCCCATCCAAATTACAATGGATGTAGCCCTAGCCCTGGGTTATAACTTGGGGACATTGTCCCTCAGGACAATCCAGATTGCAATGGATGTAACCATGGGTTATAACTTGAAGACATTGTCCTGCAGGCCCATCCCAATTACAATGGATGCAGCCCTAGCCATGGGTTATAACTTGAAGACATTGTCCCTCAGGCCCATCCCTATTGTAATGGATGTAACCATGGGTTATAATTTGGAGATAATGCCCCTCAGGCCCATCACTATTGCAATGGATGTAGCCATGGGTTATAACTTAAAGACATTGTCCCTCAGGCCCATCCCTATTACAACTGTGTAACCTTGGGTTATAACTTGAAGACACTGTCCCTCAGGCCCATCTTTAATGCAATGGAGTAACGATGGGTTATAACTTGAAGACATTGTCCCTCATGCCCATACCAACTGTAATGGATGTAACCATGGGTAATAACTTGAAGACATTGTCCCTCAGGCCTATCCCTATTGCAATGGATGCAGCCATGGGTTATAATTTGGAGACAACGGCCCTCAGGCCCATCCATATTACAATTGTGTAACCTTGAGTTATAACTTGAAGACACTGTCCCTCAGGCCCATCTTTAATGCAATGGAGTAACGATGGATTATAACTTGAAGACATTGTCCCTCATGCCCATACCAACTGTAATGGATGTAACCATGGGTAATAACTTGAAGACATTGTCCCTCAGGCCTATCCCTATTGCAATGGATGTAGCCATGGGTTATAATTTGGAGACATTGTCCCTCAGGCCTATCCCTATTGCAATGGATGTAGCCATGGGTTATAATTTGGAGACAACGGCCCTCAGGCCCATCCCTATTGCAATATAGATTATTATTATTATTATTATTATTATTATAATACGAGGATATATATTAAAACTCCTAATGTTGACAAATCTAGGGACCCTGACTACCGTACTACAAATCAACATGCTAGCGCTAAATAAGCAATATCAATAATTCGCTCCATCCTGGTTTTTGCTTGGTATCAAACCAAGGACCTCTTTATGCGAGACAATACAACTATCGCCTGCCTGCATGTTCCAGTGCCCATACTACCACATATACAGCCACATCACCAAAATATGATGTTTAGGTAGCCATTCATATATAGTATTTGAACATGCAGACACTCGAGAAACTTAGATATATACATTATTGTCCCAAGAAACCTTGGCACTGGCTAGGCACTGGCTAGGCACTGGCCAGGCACTGGCTAGGCACTGGCTAGGCACTGGCCTAAGTTATTTACTAGAGCAGAATTATTTAACACAAGCTCAGTGACATCAAACTATAATATTTAACTGATTTAAAATTTTAAAAACAAACACAAATACACTATATGAGTGGTGTCATTAAAATTAAAAATATATGAAATGGTTTAGATATCAAAGCAATGATTTTGCATGATGGAGTAGGGGGACATGTTATTTAAAAAAACCTGATGTGTATGTGAATTGATGAAACAACCATAATGTGAATCTCTGTAAATGTTTAGAAACCTGGTGACTGCAAAAGCAAACTGGTAGACTTTATTTACGGAAGATTACCTTTTTACCCGTGAAGTACTCTCCTCCAAACATAATTAGTTCCTCTTTGTCTGGGTGAGCAGTCAGTGTCATATTGCACCTGAATAATATTGTATAAATAACTACATGTACTACTCAATGTAAAAAATGTATATATGTCAGTAAAATTTAGAAAAATGTTGAAGATATGACCCATAAAAAATACACACATATTAATCATGTATTGATTAGTGTTCAGTGCTTAATTAATTATTTTGAAGCTCTATGAAGTTTATTATACATTATAGTATATATGTCTTGGAAGTCTATTGTACAGTATGCCATTGCCTAGATTAAATATCATATGCATTGAATAAGATTAAACAAAAGGCACCAAAAAGCCAACCTCGGTGATGGTGCTGGGCACTTTTCCTCTATTATCTCTGTCTTCTTTCTGTCACTTTCTTGAAATTCTGCTAACAGCTTCTCTATATCTTCCTGTAAAAGATACAAGAATGACATTAATGTATGTATTACTTCCTTTCTTTTTGATTTTTTATATATTGGGCATATAAATACCTCAGTGTCACACCTGTTGATATATTAAACCTTGTAAACATTCAAAAATCATGGCCACACTCATTCTAAACGAATGGCACTGGACACTGGACAGTAATGAAACCAATAATTAATAATGCTCACTTGATGCACTTTTCTATAAAGTCTAATTTCATGCTAATTAGAACTGTGGGGGGGGGAGATGCTGAATGGTTACATAAATAGGATTCAGAATAAACTTTTCATGACAATCCATATGCATGTAAATAAAAGTCCATACCTTCATATTCAATTTTTAAGCAAGTAAAAAAAATCCTTGCCCAGTAAAATTAAACTTATTCATGGCTGCTACAGAACAGGAGGCATGTTGCACCACTTGGTTCAATTTTAAATAGATTGTTATCAAACATTTATTTTAAACAAATCCCATGATTCCAGGTGGAATAACAGTTTAAAGAGGAATGATCAACTGATCTTGTAGCCTGGTGGTTGGTGCATCCACCTTGGGTGCAAGGAGTTGTGGGTTTAAACCCCAATCAAGTCATACCAAAGGCCTATAAAAATGGTACTAACAGCAGCCTTGCTAGAGTCTCTGCATTAACAGGTTAGTGTAAGGATTGGTCAGCCTGGAATCAGGATAATGGGATTGGGTGGAACATCATGCTACATGTCTGTTGCAAAATTGACCTGTGCAAGACATCACTATAAACTGACACACTGCACACATCATAGCGATATGACTGAAAAAATTTTAAAGCTACATTTCAAATACAAATCACACACATGCAAACACAGAGGGATGGTCACTGCTGGTGAAAACATGTAAAGGTACATCTCAGTTTTTGTGCATGGGGCCGTCCATAAATGACATCACGCACCTATGGGGGAAGGGGGCTGATACATTTGTAATGATTTGTGACAAGGGGGAGGGAGGGGTGTTTAAGAAATGTGACGTCACATCAAAATGCGCAACTTTAAATAAAAGTTCCACTTAATTTTTTTTATTGCTTACAATTTATTTAATGACATTTGAAATAGCTTCACACGTGTCATGGACGAGCTGAAATTAAGATGGACTTGTTTTCAAACTACCAACACCCCTACTAGCCCAAATAGTGGCTTTTTCCAAATAGCATTCTTCCATTTCCAGTCTGCTGCTGTAGAGAAAGCAAAGTTGAAATGATCTTTTCTCGCCAAACATTTTTAATTTTAATTTTTTTTGTGCTATAAAATTAATTTGAAAAGTTTGATAGAAAAGTATATAATCTATAAGTTTGATAGAAAATAAATAATTACACCAATAATAATATCAAAATTTTTTTGGTCAAGAATCGACCACTACAATGGATAAAAGTAAAATGTTCCAGTGTCTTTTTGAAGCGTATGCACTGGCATATCCTACAAAGAGCAGAAAGATTTGCCAAGAATAAGTAGTTCAAAAGTGGAATGGAATTAAAAAAAACGAATGATGCATATTTGCAAGTTAAAGTTGATTACTGGTTGCAAGAATTAAAATCAATTGCCACCACAAAAAAAGGATCACTTCTGATGCATAAAAAAAAGTTCCAAAAAGTGCTTGTGGCAAACCCTGAGAATTCTGTGTTCTACTATAAAGTTTCATCCAAGCATTTTTTTTTTTGTTGTTATAATTACTTTATTTGATAATTATAGGAGAATTTGAATACAATATTCTGAACATCTGCAGTTTTAGCTAGACGACGAATATTTTCAAAAGAAATTTATGCCAATGTCAGCTTTTCAGTGCCTTCTCTTTAATACATGTTTTCTCCTACAATATCAGAGTGCAGCGCCACACTAATTACATACTACAATGACAATAAAGTGATTTGAAACATGTTCAGGGCTTGAATTTATCACAAATTTCTTTGTAGCCAGAAGGACTAGTGTACTGAAAAATGTACTAGTCCTGCCAAACATTTACTAGTCCTGTCCACAAAACTATGTCACACACTTGTACTGACATTAACAACAATGTTCTTTCATAAATAGTATTATCATATAAAATGCAGAGGTACAGAAATATCAATCCTACTTCAAATCATCAATCAGTCAATTAACATTTCTTGTTTCTAAAGATAATCTGGATCCAATTCCAGAATGGGCTTCAGGTGTCCTTTCTGCAATCTGGGTCCATATGGGGTTTGTTCTGGTCTCCTTACCTGTCTCTCTCAAACATTCGACAAATGTATTGCTGGTGATGGATCATATGTTGGAATATCATTTGTATGGAACATTATAATGAGTAGGTTGGACAGAACCCAAGGTCTCAAACAAGATCTCCATTAACTCTTCACCATTTTCATCTCCGATTCAATTTTAAAGTTCGAACAACCCGCAAGAAAACTGGATGTTTTCTCTGTATTTGTTTTTACAAATTCCATACACCAGTCACACTGCATAACGTTCTTGTCCCATCATAATTTGGCCATTCCCTGTCTTTTGTCCATGTCTTCTGAAACATCTGATCATGCTTTTCCCAATCATAAGAATTATTCCTCTCTTTTATATCATTTTCATTCAACTTTTGCTATTTTCCGGAGGCTGAACACCTTCAATAAAATACCACATTTTGCCTTGTCTTGTCACGTTTCAAAACACATGCCTTTGCACCCTCCTCCTCCAATTAAATGGCATTTCCCATTTAAAGTCTTGACTTCAGTGGATGTACTGCAGCATCAAAGCAGTGGCTATGTAAACACTGTTATAAAATATTAACATCAAAAGATAATGTTAGTTTCACCTTGGAAAATGTGTGTTCCCATCAAACGAAGCCATCTGACTTGGCACGTTGTATTCAACTGCTCCAATTACGGTCTCATCATTAATAGCGTAAGTTTAGTAAGTGTTCTTAATTAATCGGACCTCAATGTATTGTTGAAATTATAAATAAGTGGGGAAACTTTTCAAAAGTTAGATGCCCATGCTGAAATGTACAGCATTCTGCTTGGATATCTCCACGTATATTCAATTATTTGTTCAGTCTTGTATGGGAAAACTATTATTAAAAACACAATTTTTATTGTCATAGTAAAAGTACAGTAGTTGCATGGAAATGATGTGTCAGTAATATGACCATAATAAATTGTTCTAATTCTTATAATTATTTCGATGCAAACGTAAATTATGCAGTTCCCCATTTGTGACTGTTGACGCGTTTAGCTAGCAAGCAAAAAAAACCAACAAAAACAAACAAGCATGCAAACTCATTTCTTTGAATAGTTGATGCCATGTTTTGTAGTTGTGTAGTTTGTTACTGTGGTTGTATGAATAAAGTGTGAAACCAGGTTATTTTTCATTTAATTATTTGTCAGATTAATTAGGATATCAATTACCAAACTTCCGTTGTTAATGACAGGACCATGATTGGCACTGTTATGCAAAATGGACAAAATCAGATGGCTAACTTTAATAGAAACAAATTTCTGAGGCAGAAATTGACTTCATCTTCTCATGCTAATATTTTATGACTGTTTACAACGGTCCCTTCTACAGAATATATGCTGAAGTCACGTCTTTATTAGGGTATTGAGTAAACAAACGCTGACTGTTGATAAACAAAACTTGCTAGCCCATCGGACTAATAACATTATGATAGTTACTAGTCCGACAGGAAAACCACTAGCCTCGGGCTAGCGGACTACTGCTAATTTCGACCCCTGCATGATGTTATATTTCATATAGAAAATACGTCTTTTTCAGGAAAGGGGGGGGGGGTGGCAGTCCTTTGTGATGTCATATTTGAGGATGGTCTGACTTTTTGTGACAACGTGTGACGAGGAGGGGGTCAAAATTGGCCAAAATCATGTGACGTCTTTTATGGATGGCCCCAATGACAGTTGACTTAAATCCAAATTGCATAAAGAATCATAAACTTTATGATTCTATGTCATTAATTTTAAGTACTTATTTGACTTTCCATGGAACTAATCAGTCTTATCTTTTTTTTTATTAAGATTAGTGTTTCTTTTTCTTTTCATTTTGAAATTTGAAATCACTTTGACAAAATAAATTATTTGTGACTAAAATATTTGTAAAATACATGTGCCGGCTCTCCCTTGCCTTGTCACACTCACCTCCAAATTATGTGCCACTAATATAAAGTCCATGTTGAAAAGAATAAGATGAAGACACAGATTTTAATGCATGCACACTTACTGTATATATTGATATACAGTAGGGGCAGATACTTTATAATTTTCAGATTGGTCATGATTAACAAAAATATTATATCTCTTCAAATTTTTATGGATAGTTTAAACAAAAAAATACAACATCCCACCCCAAAAAAGAACCCATACTTTGAAATGTTGAGTCACTATGATTATTCCATAGTTGGTGTATACAACTGATTTATTCCGTTGATCAGGTGATATTATCGAAAAGAATGGGTAGCATTTATTTTATTTTAAAAATATGTGATTGTATCATAAAAGACTGTAAAACAAGAACCAAATGGTTTATAGATAATAAACGTTTCGTCTTGGAAATTGCAGTATCGAAATTATGAAATTACCTCTCCTTTCTCTGCCAATTCCTTCAATGCTTTTTTCTCGGCTTTCTTCTCTGTTTTCGCATTGGTTTTTTCTATCCCCTTCCCTTTCTTATCTTTCTTATTTTTCTTTCCCATTTTTTGAATATTCACAAGTTAACGGGTATATACGTTTCTTTTTAAAAAAAAAAAAACAACAAAATATATCATTAATCGTCACATGGAGGATCGAAAATACATGTCACAGGTTCTGTAGGGGAGATAAACAGAAAATGCTAAGAGAGATTTTGTCGCAATGTGCACGTACCATGTTTTAAGTGCTGTATGATTGGGTGCTCTATATTCTAGAGCCATACGGAAATAACATTACTCATGTTTATACTGGGAGACGAAATATAGCCTTATGAAAATTTATCACTTACGCTATACAGTTACTATTTAATGGATTGTTACGATGGTAAAAGTTGTTTATTCAATACTTGTGAGACAAACGGGAGTTAACATTATGTCTTATGTTCACAATGTGGCCGTTCTAGAGCCAAACAGGAATGCTAATAGTAAAAGTATACGTAGCCCAAAAGATTTCTGCATATACACAAGGAAGCAACGACGTTTCCATATAAGTGTTTCCGTGATAATTATATTCGATGGGATCCTTAAGTTCTTGGTTGTAATTGTATATTTGTTCCTTTTTTTTTTTATCCTACATGTTCCCCAATGTTCTTCAGCGTTAGTATACTCCTTGACGCGTTTCAGGTGTTTTACATCAAAATAGAATGAGTTCGTGGCAACTCGAACCGCGATATCTGAGAATCTGTTTACCATTGAGAATACATTCATCAAAACATATCCAAGCATCGAAGATCTTAAATGGGTAAATTGTGCTGATTCTCCCTCGTAGTATGTAACGATAGTTCCGAGTTTTTCCTTGTTGGATAAATAAGCTATTGATCTTGATATATATGTCTCCTTCGCGATTGTATCCGCGCTGATAAAATCTAGTTCAGCATTATCAATTATCAATCTGGTAATTTTTCTTTTATGATCTTCTGCTCCGCCTTGAGTAAACTTTCCGATTATTATCCTTCCAAGTTCTTTTGCTAGACTTTCTAAACATTTTTTCATTCGAGGGTCATCGTGTTCTTCAGGAGTTGGTAACCAAACATTGGTTTGTTTCCGGTATGAGATTATTGCATCGGATACAGTTAACCACGTTAACATCTTTTTATGTAACAAGAACCTTAATAGTGCTCTCGGAGCCCATTTCTTAAAACAGAGATGTCCCCCCCCCCCTCGAGATAAAATACCGGATGAAGTACATCTGCGAGTTTAAACGATGTTACCCTGGCAAACCCCGTTAAATCAAAGTTTGGTAATGGTCTAATTATCGACATCCTCGTCATTTCGTGTGTGGGATGACCAAACCGTGTAAAATATTCATGATATTCACCAAGTCCAAGAAAACTCGGGGGGTAACACGATACAACATCCACGCATATCATATTTTGTGAATCGTACTTTGTGTTTCATAATCCACCATGTTGGGTTTCTACTCAACTAGCTTTAACATCTTCGAGAAGATCAGCACGGAGTGGTTTCCAAGAGTTTTTCTTTCTGGCAAAATGAGCTGCGACAGCGGGTACCATAAAATAATTTTGGGTGATTTCATCTTTGAGCATCGCAGATTTTTCATCCGAAGGATTTTCAGGGGTTTCATCGGTGTATCTCAACGTGAGATTATTCATCCGTGTTTGAAGTTCTTCTGTTCGATATAAATCCCCGTTTGTCATAACAAAGATCATACCATCCTCCCAAATCCTCGCTGGAAAACAGCCATACACCAACAGGATCAGTTTTACTTATCTCATGGATAGCGTCAAATATATCCCCGTGATAATATTTTACCGTTCGTGACATCGGAATTACTCCACGCATGACTATTATGATTATGATTACAATCGAAATACTGTTCTTTTTATAGTTTGCTTCGTGTAAAACATATCACGGTAATAGGAAATATTAATATGCGTTCCAACGCCATAATAGCACTCACTGATGCTCCTGATTGTTTAACCGATTCCGCCCATGCTAATATTTTTGATTTTCTCAATTCTGTTAATCCGTTATCTCGTTTGATGTTTTGAAAATGTTCTATGATTCGTTCCGCAGCACAGTTTATCACGTCTGACTTTTTCATATTGGGAGAGTTTTCTGTCAAGACAGTTTATCACGTCTGACTTTTTCATATTGGGAGAGTTTTCTGTCAAGGGGAAATTTTTTACATCTATGTCGTCATTTATCGGAAAAAGTCCGTAAGTTAACACCGTCACAGGGTATGTACGATTGTAGTATCCGTTATCGATCGCAACTAATACTCCGGGTTGGGTATTCATGGTTAACACGACTGGATCTCCCATATCTGACGCGCGTTCACGATGTTTTTGCACGTACCAAGAAATCCCCGAGCAGGTTTTTTTTTATCACGTTCATACATTTTACTGTATCTGACTTTGATTATATATCTGTGAGTTTCAAAATTTATTCTTGATAATATATCCCTGGCACGAGAATAAGTCATTCTGTATTCAAGAATAGGATTTATAAACGTCGAAAATACGTATTCGGCGCCTTGGTTAAAAAGTTCACGTTTGGAACGTCGAATACTGTTTTGAATTGCTGAATTGTAGGAAACTTTATTTTATCGTCTAAGTTAAAACGCTTCTTCCGTTGAGTGTTTATCTCAATCTCGGGATATGTAAAATATTCATGTTGTTGTTATTAAGATAAAGGATATTTAAATAAAAAATATTCATTATTATATAATGTATAACTGTAATTGGTTGCCCATCGGATCAACTACCCGTTGCGGTAAAATATTCCGAAATGAGTTTTGTGGGGATCACATGAGAAATAATCGTCGAGGAAGCTCGGGTCCACAACCATGTATTAATTGTGGTATCGGAGTACGAGGAAAGACGAGTTTATGATTACGATGCGGATTTAAAAATTATACGGCGTTGAAATGGTACTACGAGCATCACAATAAACCCCCGATGAAGTCTCCCGTTGATTATCTTAATCGATCAAAAATAACAATTTAGATAAATAAAAAACTTTATAAAATAATAATGAATCACAACGAGTTCGTCGTTCATTCGATTTACGGTAACTATGAGTGTTCATGAGATGGAATCGTCCGACATCGTAAACGAAAAATACCACTTTGTTGGGTTGGTAACATGGGGTATATGATAATTACCGTTGGAAATGATAAACAACGAAAAATAGAACACGCTCACAAACTTATCGTTGAATGTTTCATCGGAAAAAGTAGTAACGGTTTCGTAGTTGATCATATCAATCGAAATAAACTTGATAATCGTATAGAAAATTTACGACGATGGGGAAATTTACGATTATTTTCCCGCCGATGACGAATTTGACTCCGACGACGATTATTTCTATGGTAGACCTAGTAACGCGTCGTGGAAATATGCGATTTACAGTAGTAAAAATTACATGATTGAAAACTCCAGGATTTTTCATCTTAACAGATTTTTCTGTAGTGGAAAATTTTATGAACATCCAAGAAAATATTTTCTTCGAAGAATGCAATGAGGAAAATCTGTGGATAAAAATTCTTCGAATTTTCCATTAGAAAAAAAATCGTAAATGCGAAATCGTATCATTTATGAAAATATCAACAATACAAATTTTCCCGAGCAAGAATTTGTTGCGGTATCAGCAATGTTAAGAAAGATTTTAAAAGCCGTCGGTGAGATATTCAACGAAGAGTCGTTGATAGAATCAACAGCGAAAGAAGTCGAAAATAAGTATTTGTGGAGAAATTCTTCGAATTTCACATAAGGACTTTCATCGTTGAAAATCTTCGATGCTCCATTTTCACTTAAGAAAATTTCTCGGAACGCGTTTGATTGGTATATCTATAATCGGAACATCATCAAATTTACCATCGCGAAACGCTTTATCTAATTCCGCATTATCGTACATTTTTTTGTCTTCCCGTGAATATTTTTTTTATACTCTGTGATATCATTATAGTATTTCATTAACCGTTCATTATTTTCGTGTTGCTTTCTAATTTTAGCTACGTATGTATCATTTGTTTTTTTTAGCACGGTAAGTTCCGTGTTGCTTTTTTCCATAACGGTTTTTTTCCTCAGTGTATTTGATCATGAGGTCATCCATGACAGGTCTGAGTTGACCCCGTTCCGTAGTTAACTTCGCGATTTTTTCTCGCAGTTGAGAATTTTCCTCACGAAGTTCTCGCTGTGTTATACGCTGTTGTTTTATTGCAGCGCGGTATTCTTCAGCGGATCCACTCGTTGTAGCTGACATGGGTTCCTTTGACCATATTTTATACAACCGTGATAATCCAATCTTATATTCAAGGAATACTTCTCGAGGACGTTTAACGTTTTTTTTTCGTCGTCGGCGGTAAGATAAGTTAGTCCTCTCATATATCACCGCGAGAAATTTTTGCCAAAAAAATTATAGTCGGAAATAATGATCAGATATTATAAATGATTTTCATGGGAATAAAATAATTATACTCGGAAATTACAATCAGAAATCACACACTTAAATTTTCATTTTTATTTTTTTAAATTTCCGATGGTTCATTCAATATTTCTTTAAGACGATCCACAGTCATACACGAGTGAACATAATTCATTATCTGATCGCGATTACAGCTAATCATCGCTATAGGATCACGCTGAAGTTGTCTCTGTTGATGATCCGTTAGCAGAAAATCCTCGTTGTCAAATTTGCCTACGTAAAATTCGAAGTTACCCGTGATTGTTTCAGCGAATGATTTTCTAATGGCGTCTTCAAGTTTATCCTTGTCGTAGATGAATACTTGTGCGTGAGTGTACATTATTATAATCGTTATAATTTCAATTTGGGAAAATTCGAAGAATATCCAAATCAGATTTTCTAATTCGAAGAATTTCCACTTAGTATTTTACATCGAGGGCAATTTGTAGTTGTTCCCCTGATAGATCAATCAAGTTAAATTCATGATCAACTAATCTAAAATTCATTCTTGATATCGAAGAATTAATCGTTGACAGGTATACTAAATTAATCGGATTCTCTACAATTAAACTCCCCAGGGAAACACCCGGGGAAAACGTATATAGGATGTAACCTTGATTCGCTACACTCGTCGATGATATATCAACGCTATAACTACCTAACACGACATCACAAATAAGATGTAACGCGATAATTCCTTTTATGTCGGAGTTATTCGGTGATACATGTCTACCTGTATCATCAGGGGCGTCATCCCATCGGAGAATATCCACGACCGGCTTTGATATTTCCCAACGATGATGGATCCGCGGGAAATTCTCATCGATAAGATCACTAAGGGAATTTTTTTCAGTTCTGAGACGTTATATCCTGGAAATTTATAATCAGGTAATTTATCAGCGGGTAATGATCGGTTTTTTAAAAATCTATCTTGGTCCGGTTTTATTATCTCAAGTAAAGTATCATTGAGATAATACATGTCTGTTGTAATCTGATTTAACTACTTAATCCGTCGAATTACTTCTTCACGAGAAGGCATCGCGTTTCCCAACGTGGAAGTTTGAAAATATTGTCCTAGTTTTTGTAATTTTGTTTGATATAGTTTATGAGCGTTGCTAAAAATATCTTGTACGGTATTTTGTGTAACAACCCAGCCACCTTCAGTGGGGGACTGCCAGATTATAAAATTATAATGATAATCTTCAGAGTCATAGATGACATACTCGTATGGGATATTATTACGATGTGTTTTTAAAAAGTTAATAGTGTGATGACCGTAATCAAATTTAATTTCCGGTTCAGGACTTTCATCTGTGATCCAATCGCATTTTTTTTTTTGGTTCTTTTAAAGCCGGAGTTGTTTTTTCCCAACTGTCATGTATCGTATTCGTCGATGAGATCATTGAGTGATTTTCTCAATTCGGGGACGTTATACTCGGGAAATTTATAATTGAGTAGTGTGTCATTGGTCAATGAGAGCATCGTTAAAATTTTTTGTTTGTTTGGGCCGTTATCATCGACGATTATTTTAAGCAATCTCGCATTGAGATAATCCATATCGAACATAATTTGATTTAACACCTCAACGCATTTTATGATGCTATCGAGTGAAGCCGTTGCATCGCTGATATACTCCTGAAAATACTGTCGTAGTTGTTGTAAATTTGTTTGAAATGTTTGTTTAATTTTACCAAATATACCGCGTAAACTATTTGATGTAATAATAAACCCTCCTTGATCCGCAGGAAGATCGAAACGCCATACTATATTCCCATATGTTTGTTCTTCATAGCTGCCCGGGATATCATAGACGCTATACACGCATGGTAAAACAGGGTTGGTTTTTAAAAAACGAAACTCACTTTTCGTAATTTAAATCAACATCATGAGATGATCTATTAGTTGTAATAAAATCGGATCTGATGGGTTCGCATAATCGCGGATGATCAGCGTATACTGGTAATTTTTCTGGCTATCATAATATGGTTCTGACTGAACTATTAAATATGTCCACGGCGTAATCCGGCGAGTTTATTTCGATGGAGGATGACAACAAGTGTTCATGACTAGTTATCTTAATGGGAGCAGCTTCATCCTTATCTAATTTTATTCCTGCGATTACTTGTAATTTGTGTCGAAGTTCATTGTTGATATCTTCGATATCATAATCTCCTGCTGGAAGATATATTGTTCGCCAATCAGGAGTTCCATCCGGTTTATTTCTATACGAAAACATAAAACTGTTATTGGGTTGTTTATCTCCAAAATGATTAGATATAACATTAGACCAGCTATGATAAACTACTAGCTGAGTTAACGCGATCTCCCTTACCGGGATCGGAGTTGGAAATTCAACAGTGAACTTTGATTTATTTGACAACATCGATATCAACATTATTTTCATCGGAGTGGTATTTTCCGCTATTCGTTGAAGTAGCTCCTGCGACATTGTTATTATCTTCTACGCGTATTTCTAATTTTGACATCTTGGAGTCATAGATGTGGAGCATCGCGGAAAACTTGCTATCGGATATCGTTGAGTCGTCGAGCGACGAAGATATCATCGCGGATAATTGCGAGTACGCGGTTGATACCGTATGAAACCCAACGACATAATCTTGTAGCTTACGCTGACTACACGATATTTTTTTTTAATTATAGAAATTGTTCCCGCGATGGTTGTTGCTGCAGCTATGCAAATCGGAATAGCGACCGGATCAATCATTATCACCGAAGAAAGTATTATTCCCGCGGAGGTAATTACACCTGAAACCGAATATACGGTTACGTCAACGGCGGTAATCCTTCGTTGATATTTTTTTACTTTGTTTTGATATTCCTCGGAGAGCGACTTGAGCTTAGTCTGTAGTTGTAACACCTGGTTGTATCGATATTGTTGCGGTGGCGATGTCTGCAACACAGTTGTTATTAAACAACGACGATTTCAATTAAGTTGTTTACTCAAATCAGCTACGAGTTATACGTACCAGGTTATTTACACCCGATAAATATCTATTTTATTTTTATCAGGGGTAGGTGCTATTGCAAACCGTTTACTTTCATACTTGTCGATGATCTTCGATATTACATTGTTGAAACTCTCTCCAATATCATCTCCCCATGGAAAAATATCAAAATGGTACTGAGATACCAATGTTAGTCTGTAAATTCCCTTGACGGTCACGGTGATATCTAGCGTGTTATTTTCCGGTGTCCAATCAAATGATCCGTGTTGGATCGTGTATACCACATTTACAATATTTTCTCGCTCATGAGGAATTTTTGTTTTTTTCAAGTGTGGTTATCATCCTCGGAAAATCATCTTTGATGGCCTCGTGAGTTTTCTTGATCTCATCGATAGATGCTTTTGTATCAGGGAGTTTTACATCGATATTATCTATTAATGGTGTTTCTACGAAAATTTATAAATTGTTTTACGTGGTCTTCATATACGGATTGTAACGTTGCTAGTTCATCGATGGCGGTTTTTATCTGCGCGAGTTTCAGCGTGGTCACCGGTGGAACCCCAAAGAAATTAGCAATAGGTAGTTGGATATCCGTAACGGATTTTTGTAACCCCGCAAATTGATTTAAGTGAGTGTCATACTTGTCGCTGAATGTTTTTAAAGAATCCGCCGATGATATAAAATTATCACCGAGTGCTGTTAATCTATCTGTGATCGCATTCGATATGAGTCTATTTACCTGTTCAAGAGAACCACACACACACACACACACACACACACACACACACAAACACACACCGGTTTTTGGTATACGCAATAATGATCTTCCCCAAATATCTACCATGTTATATACGTTGATCTCTTTTAAAAAGTTATCGCTGAAGTACTCGTGCACGGTTTTATGAGGTGGTTGAGGAGATGTTGATATCGCCGTTAACACGTTAATGACTTCTCGGCCGCATATAGGAGGATCGGTTAATGTCTGCGTGGGTAACGTTGAATACCAAACAGGTATTTTTAATTGTGTTACGTAGTAGAGAAATTCGTTTCGCGGTGCTAATCCATACGAGTCAAAATAAATAAGTGATTTAGGGTGTATCGCATAAGCCACTCAATGAGTTCCAGGTCCGGTGTTATCATCGAGATTAATTATAACCGTTTCTGGGATACGTGAACGATTTGGTAATTTATCTCTCATAAAAACACCTCTGAAATGTTGTACAGGGAGTTTTCTTTACCGCGGCGATTAAATAAAAATTAGACATTGGCGTTAATGTCTAGTTGTGTATCTGGTGAATCGGCTGCCTGGTAATCGGAACCCTTTTTCTTTTTTTATATCCTTGTCCGGTTTTCCTACGAGTAAGTAGCGCCTTTGCAATAAATGGAGCCATTATCAATGGAGAAATTATTTCCCCTGTCCTTTTTTCCAATCCTGGTAGCTTTCTTTTGGTGTCATCGACGATATAATTTTATTTGCACCAGCAGCACCAAGAGCTCCAACAGCTCCTAGCTCAGCAGCTTTAGCAGCAGCGGCAACTAATTGGGGAATTGCGGCGAGAAAGGGAAATATTCCACCGGATTTGATCATGTTGGAAATCGTGGATGATGAAAACTCCAACTGTACCCCTGTTTTTGCATTTAGCGCGCTATTAAAATGTTTAAGTTGAGTTTTCGTCAGCGATAACTTATTTGGTCCTCCGTTAGATATCTGTTCACGTTTTAAAGTTATCTTTGCTTCGCATGTAGCAGAGTTTTTCGATTGTAGTTCCTTTATCTGACCAGGTGTCAAGGTGACATTTAACATGACTATACGACATTTTTATTTAGATAACAGAGCATCTAATTGTTACATGTTTGGATTCTATTACATGTTTGTGGAAAACATTACATATTTTCTACTGGTGCATCAATTAATCTCATTTTTCCATTACCACCTTCGAGTGTCATCCTCTTATTGCTAAGAATTACAGCGACTACTGTATAATCCTCACCACCGGCAAGAGGATCTCCTATACGAGCTTGAAATTTTACATCAACGACGGAGTGCTTAGATAAATTAAATTGTTGCAATGAAAAATAATAGATCGGATATAAATTTTGAAAATCCCACTGTGATATTTGTAATCCGGTATCAATATTTTGATCGCGTCCCATATAAGACCACAAACGATGATAAACACGACCTATTTGATTATTAGAATAATCAATCAAAAGATTTTCAGCGGATTCCTGTTGATTATTTATTCGCAATGATACATCACTGACTTTCAATTTATCAAATATCATATGACTACGTTGCTGTTTATTATCCCCATCTACTCAATTTTTATATTGTAGCGCTATAAAAATATGTCTGGGCGCGGAGATATTTTTTGTTA
Organism: Unio pictorum; assembly: GCA_030141615.1. Classification (NCBI taxonomy): domain Eukaryota; kingdom Metazoa; phylum Mollusca; class Bivalvia; order Unionida; family Unionidae; genus Unio; species Unio pictorum. The sequence continues at coordinate 12,750,515 of JARLTB010000052.1, forward strand.
ACGCGACCTGCCAAGTAAACGTTCCAACAATACGACTCGTCTGAGTAGCTGTTGTAACATCCAACCATGACAATAATGATTTTCCTCCGTGATCCATAAAAGATAACAAACGGGTTTCTATTTCGAGCGATGGAGTCATTATTGGCATCCATAACGCTAACTTGGATAGAATAACTTTACCATCGTGGGTATTTGCATAGTGCCAGAGAGCATCATCATCATTTGATTTTCTCATAAGCACCACATTATGACTGGCTCCAAAGATAACTTTTCTAACATCTCTACAACATCCAAATATATGAGAGAGAGAGGAATCGCACATGAAAACCCACCATCGTCGTTTAACATCAATTTTCGATTTGCAAATCCCAGATTAAAATTTTTATTATTACCCACGACTATATCAAAAGCATCAGCTGGTCTAGCTGGATATCCAACTGATTGATTCTCAACTGCAGTAGCTTGTGATGATCTTCATTCATTCATTCACTGCCCGTCACTCCTATCAGGGTATGGGCCGCCAACTACAGATCTCCAGAGTCCTCTGTCATGGGCCCTATCCAGCCCCATCTCTTCTTCCTGATTTCTTCTTCAGCAGGAAGTTGGGAGGTCCTTTCCCAAAGATTGGCATTGCTGATGGTGTCAGGCCAGCGGATCCGGAGAATCCTTCTGAGGCAGCTGTTGATGAAGGTCTGGACTTTCCTGATGGTGGTCTTGGTCGTCCTCCAGGTTTGTGATGATCTTACTAAACTAAATTGATTACGATCGGGGTAATTAGTGAGATCCTTCGCGAACATCATTGAATGACCAGCGGATCGGATAAAATCATCGGAGTATCTAGCAATTCCCAATATCATGGTTGCGACATCAACATCGTTATCGATAGATTCTATCCTGTTAGAATTAATCAAATACTGTGCACCACTAAATAGCGCCATTATACCGTTGTTGACAAAACCTATTGCCGTCGTTGAGAGATTAGTATAAGGTGTACTATGTTGATCATTTTGTACTAGTCGCCCTTCCACCTCAATGAAAGCTTCACATAGCAAAAGTATTTAGAAGTATCATCAAATCAAAGTTCAATTCGTGATCTAGCATTGGGATCTATCGCGTTATATGAGAAATATTGAAAATTGCGGAAAGAGTCATATCGCGGTACGGGAGCATCCATATCAAAGGCCTCATCGGAAAACGACTGGGAAATTTTATTATATAACCGCTGATCTAAATCATAATCTTTTAAGACCAGAACCAGCAACCAAATTAGCAATACTATTTCTTTGAGAATAATAATTGAAATCCTTTGGATTTTCCAACGGAGCTAATTTTTTAGCTACTATTTCATTTATTTCTTTACGCACCTGAGGTGGCATTAATTCCGTAGACGGAAGTTTTACCGGTTTCCGTTTTTCTCGAAATAACGACATAAGTTTTTCCTTGATGGTATTAAATGTGCTACCAGCTAGATTACCAACTGTGCTGACAGCCTTATTACCAATAACCCCAATAGCATTTCACGCTAGTTCTTTACCAACGGGGATAATCTTTGGAGCAATTCTAGTGAATAAACCCGAGACGACATCACCAAATCCATCTCCGTAGTATACTTTGTATACGGGTAATCTTGAGTTCATGACGTAAACTCTAGTTGGTGTGTTACGATACATTTTATTTAGATATTATCTATCTAATCGCTGTGATAGTCGTCAATTAATTCATCGATGAAACCATGATATAATCCAATAACCATGAAACCACCTTGAAATAACCGTTTGCAGATATCAGCTGCTTCATTAATTATGTCAGGTTAATTATTTCCAGCTCGTTTTCCCCCGATGAGAACTTCCAATCGTGATATATCATCGAGGATACTTCGCGAACAAATATTACCACCGTGAACCTTTGATTGAGAATATCCACTCGCACATTTTTCACCTGTTGTACCCTGTGTATCATCATCCTCCTCTACATCAGAAGGAAAATATAGCGGAGGTGGTTGAAGATTTTCTTGTTGTTTTCGTTGTTGTTTTTGTTGTTGCTCCTCTTGTTTTCGTTGTTGTTCTTCTTGTTTTAATTGTTCCTTTACCATTTCATGTTTTCCATATAATTGCTCCGATACATTGATATATGCCACGTATTTGGGATCATTTTTGTTAATTTGTTTTATTTGATTTCTAACCTTATAGACCACATCAATCCAATGTTGCATATTTTTGATAAAATTTCTATGTTCTGGTTTTAAATACTTGTTTTTATCATAATATTCCGTAACAGCAAAATTAATAAAATCATTTAGATCACTTTTATAGATACGAGCTAAAGCTTCCTCGGTAAATCTATTTCGTAATTCATCAACTCGCTCTTGGTTTTTTTTTTTTTTTTGGTTTTTTGATCAAATCGAGAACTTTCCGGTTTAGTCTGTTCTATTATTTTTTCAAGTGTTGGTATTACACCCATTTCAGTAGCAGTAACAACCTTTTCAGTAGCAGTAGTTACCGGCTTAAATAAATTGTTCAGTATCAGCGGTAAAATCAAATCGTTGTTGTTGTTTCCGCTGGAGATTATCTCTAAAAGAATCCCTCACCGAAAGAAATTTCTGTATCGCAGCCAACCGCTCTCTGGTTAATCTAGTAATCTGTGCTTCTCCGATATTTACCATATGTTATCACGTATAACATTAATTTGGAAAGTCTGCGATTGAAATCCTTATGATTTCACAACGCTAAAATTCTAAAGAATTTTCATCGATGAGATTTCCAACGACGATTTTATCATCCGGATTTTATCCGGGATACAATTGTTAATTTGCTAAAAAAAAGACTATATTGTTAAATTACTAGAAACCGTTAGTTTAGTAAACTAAACCTTATATAATAGTTTGTAGGGATACCCCCTGCTCCTCCTAATGGTGCCACCATGTACGTCCACATTGTTGTATTGTTGTTCGTCCGTCGATTCGACAAGGACCTCTCTAATTAACCGAGGTTTGGAGGGGCTGGTTCTGTTCTGTGCGTGAGCATGTGGCTGATCAGGCCAGCTCTTGCACGGAATGTTCGTTTGCATATGGAAGAAGGGATGAGTGGGACATGTCCAAGAAGGTTGATTGCATGCGCTTTTCTGGCTTGCCTCCTCAGCTCTGGAGCTAGGGTCCTGCTAGATTCGCACAACTTGGAGCCTTTGTGCACTGAAGAACGCCAAGTGACTCGAATGCTTACCGTTTCCTCTCGGAAATTGGGGTTTAAGTTTCACGCTTTCAATGCAGATATCAGATTCTTTGAAGCGTTTCTTGTGAACTCGGTGGGATCGCTGTTCTCGCCATAGAAGTCTCTTAGGCAGCCGGTGGTTTGGCATGCGAACAATATGTTCCGCCCAGCGTAGCTGACACTGCATTTGGACAGTTTGGATGCTGGGGAGATTTACTTGGGCGCGTACCTCAGTGACTGAAACCTTGTCGTACCACTTGATGTTGATGATTTTCGCATACGTAAAGTAGTGAGTGGAAATAACTCCCCTGTAGACCTTTAGTTTTTTATGGATGCTGATGACTCTTCTATTCCAGATGTTGACATACAATCTGCCAAAAGTTGCGCTGGCTCTGGCAATGCGAAGGTTCACCTCATCGTCAAATGTGATGCTCCGTGACAGTGTGCTGCCAAGACAGGTGAAGCGGTTCACTACGTTTGGGCAGTTAATGCTGGTTTTGGGCTCAACACACGGGTTTTCAGGGGCCGGCTGATGCAGGACATCAGTATTCTTGGAACTGACGGCGAAACCAAAATTTGTGCAGAAGTGTAGAACTTGCCAACGCTGCATTGGCTTCTGAGTCTGCGTTGATGGCGCAGTCATCAGCATATAAGACGTCCTTGATAGTGTATGTCATGACCTTGGTTTTTGCTTGAAGCTTCCTGGGATTGAATAGTTTTCCATCTGTATGTACCTTATGCTGACTCCAACCTCTCCATCTCTGAGAGCATTAGTCAGCATGGCGGAGAACAATAGTGCCACAGCACAACCCTGCTTGACGCCATTGGTTACTGGGAATGGTTCAGCTGTCTCTGCATTGTGCTGGACTCGTGCCTGCATGCTATCGTGTAAATGCTGCACCATAGATATTCATTTTTTTGGGCATCCGTATTTGGCCATTACCTTACACAAGCTTTCTCTGCTGACCGTATCAATGACCTTTGTCAAGTCGACGTAGATAAAGAAAAGATCGGTGTTTTACTCTTGAGATTTCTCTTGTAGCTGCCTCGCAACAAACACCATTTCTATTGCCCTACGTTCTTTGGAATCCACACTGGCTTTCTGGTAGTAGTCCCTGGTCAAGGTGTATAATAAGGCGGTTCAGTACGATTAGTTTGAGGACTTTTCTACAATTAAGAGTAAGGATATACCCTGGTGATTGTCACAGGTCTAGCGGTTCCCTTTGCCCTAATACAGTTTAATTATGGAAGCGTCTTTGAATTTCTGGGCAATCTTCTCTTGCTGCCATATCAATAAAAACAGTTGGTGAGGTCTTTCTATCAGGGCTGTGTCCCCCTTTCATTGTAGACGTCGGTTGGGATGGAGTCTGAAGCAGATACTTTGCCACTGGAAAGCAGACATATCGCTTTCTGTGTCTTTAGCAAGGTTGGAGGGTCATCCAGTGCTTCGTTGATGGGTATTTTGGGGAGAAGACTGATGGCTTCGTCACTGATAATGAAGGGCGATTCACGACACTTTCAAAGTGTTCAGCCCATCGTTGAAGAAACTGCTCTTTGTCTCTAGTTAGAGTGTTCCCGTCTGCGCTGAGAAGAGGGGATGATCCAGAGGATGTAGGTCCATACACTTCGTTCAGTGCATTATACAAGTTCTTTATGTCATGCTGGTCTGGGTAGCACTGGATCTCCTCAGTTTTGTTGCTCAGCCATGTGTCTCGCATCTGACGCAGCTTCTGCTGTACAGTTCTGCGTATGTTGTACACATCTTTCCTAGAGGTGGACTTGGGGTTGTTAAGGTAGGTTTGAAGGAGGCGTTCTTTCTGATTTAGCAACTGCTTGATCTCGTCGCACTTCTCATCAAACCAGTCTTGATGATTTCCGGTTGAGGGTCCTAAGATTTCCGAATATGTGCTGTAGACCAGCTCTCTGAATGCCGCCCAGTCGGTCTCCACATTTTGATTGTCAAGTGGGGTGGATTTCAGACGTTCTTAGAAGGCATCCACGAGAGATTGATTGCTACTGGTGCATCTCAGCTCGGTGATGTTCACTAGTTTAGGAGGTTTATTCCCTGTGGGAGTCTTTTGGGCTGAATGAGGATGTTAATCTTGGTGATGATGAGGCGGTGGTACGTCTAGCAGTCAGCGCCTCACAAGGACTTGGTCACACGCACATCCTGCCTATCCCTCTTCCTGACAAAGATGTAGTCGATGAGTTGCCAGCTCTTATCGCATAGGTGCATCCATGACGTCCAGTTACGGGACGGGACGTTGAAGACTGTATTGATGTAGCTCAGCGTAAGTCTGGAGCAAAAGAGACCGTTTCGGTTACAATGACCCACTTGGTGCTTCCTAGCCCTCCATCCCAGGCAACGTGATTATAGCATACTCTTGCATTTAAATCGCCAAGAATGAGGAGTTTATCTGCTATTGGGACATCAGCAATGACGGAGTGAAGATTGTCATAGAATTTGACCTTCACTTCATCTGGGTTGGTTATTGTCGGAGCCTAGCAACTGATGATGGTAAAGTACTTTCTTCCAGACAAGAGGGGCAGTTTCATGGACATGAGTATGTCGTTTACTCTCTTGAGAGGTCCAGCCATTTTGTCAGTTAGTGTTGTCTTCATTGTAAATTCGACCCCAGCCCCACGGTGCACTTCATTTCTTAGGCCTCTCCAAAAGAAAGTGTATCCGAAGCCCCTTTCGCAGACTTAGTCTTCTCCTGGAAGCCGGGTCTCGCTCAAAGTAGCAATGTTCACGTTGCATCTGGCGAGTTCCTTTCCTTTTAAGGCGGTTCTTCTCTGTGGAAATTTCCGATTTGTCTCTGTCCAGTAAGGTACGAACATTCCATGCGCAAAATGTGAGAAGAACAATCCTCATTTTCTTTTTTTTGTATATTGACCGCTGTAGTGGAGTCCTCGCCATCAGCAGTATGCTGGCTAGAGAAGTTTAAAGCAAGCAATGTTTAGCGCACCCTTCTTAGCCCATTCATCATGCCAGGGAGGTGAGCAGTGTATTCCTGAAGAGGGTTGCTCAGTCGTTCAGGTGGTCGCCAGATTCCACTGATGCTCCATATCAGCGGTGAACGATCCTAATGGTCTGAGCCGCATGTGCGTAAGTTTGCGGATACGGATGCAGTGTACCTAAACCTGCCGCTTCGTCGCTTGCCTGTCGCTACAGGATTTTAGTGGGTGATGAAATGGAATGGGTGGATGACAAAAATGACGTTGTTTTAAGTGAGGAAGAGTTGTACAGTTTGTCGACCTCACTCTCTCACCCAAAACCATCTGGGTTCGGCAGCACAACAACGTCGAGACTACCAGGGACAGAGTTGAGTGTAGTTGATGACCATGACATCCTATGTGTCTTGTCGTGCTCTTAGCGCTCCACAACGCTTTGATGCGAGTTGCCTTTTAGCCCGTTCACCAGCTGGTGGTTCCTCCGTGCAGGCTGCCGAATCCAGTCTTCACATGCTAGGTAGACAAAGCCTAACTCACCGAAGACTTAAGACCCGTCGGCTACCTTCAGCCCGGTTTAGCCGGCCAGTCGAAGACGTTTTCCAGGATGTGGTCGCTGACCATGCCACAGCTTCTTTGAGCCAAAGGGGAAAGATGAGTGCCAAGTGGAGATTAAAGGTGGGCGATGTACCACAGAAGCACTACGACTGCTTAGCTAACTAGAGGTCTTATCCCCTCCCAGGACACCCCATACATCGGTGTCTATAAATACGGCCACCCACATGCGATAGGAAAGATACTACTCAATGATTACGAAATTAAACAAAACTAAAACCTCTCCCGTCGGCTACCTTCAGCCCGGTTTAGCCGGCCAGTCGAAGACGTTTTCCAGGATGTGGTCGCTGACCATGCCACAGCTTCTTTGAGCCAAAGGGGAAAGATGAGTGCCAAGTGGAGATTAAAGGTGGGCGATGTACCACAGAAGCACTACGACTGCTTAGCTAACTAGAGGTCTTATCCCCTCCCAGGACACCCCATACATCGGTGTCTATAAATACGGCCACCCACATGCGATAGGAAAGATACTACTCAATGATTACGAAATTAAACAAAACTAAAACCTCTCCAGTGTGTGTGTGTGTGTGTGTGTGTGTGTGTGTGTGTGTGTGTGTTGTTTGTTCATACGAAAGACAAATCAGGACAGAGATACACTAACGTTTAAGTTGTTGATATGCTCTGGTCAATGTTTTACTTATTCCTTTACTTTCTTTATTTAATTCTTCACCAGTACTGGTTCCACATTTACTGTTTCTTTCCTCTGTCCTCGCCTTTTGAATTTCTTTTCTGGAAAGGGTTATTTGTATTGGTATCAATGAAATTTAAAAACACATCACAAAGTTGATTGTCTTTATTCCTTTACTGTCTTTATTTCATTCTTCACCGGTACGGGCTCGATTTCTTCTCTTTCTTTCACTGGACTCGTCTTTTTAAATCTATTTTTTCGGGGGGGGGGGGGTGCTATGTTCTTTTTAAATATTGTTATTCTGCTTCTACACGATTCTTCAAGACGTTCTCATTTTTCTTTCGACTCGAAAGACTCGAATGTTATTTTTCTTGACACCGCTAATAGGTATCTTTGCTCATGTCTGTAATTTCTTCTGTCTTAGAGGTTCTTTTACTTTGGCGACGTGGACATTCTGGAACCTAATGTTCTTTTTCTTGACATATTTAAGTTATCTTTACTTTTGTTTGAGATGAGTAGTCAGAAGTCTTGTTAAAAATGTACATTCGAATGACTTTCTGTAAACATCAGACTTTCCCATCGTAGCAGATTGAAACCGAATGAGTGTTTTTTTAGGTTGAGGGGTGGATGTGTTTCCCTATATGTAGGAAAAGAGTGTGAACGAAAGTTGAGTCAAATTTTTAATCATAATGAAAAGATCCAACCTTTACAAGGATAAAAGAAAAGCCGAAAGTTAATGGCGTTCTGTGAAGCCTCTTAAGCTGATAGAAGTATAATACAAGTTCATACTGAACATTTTCAAGAAGACATCCGTGATCTCGTACCATCACCACTTACCTCCACTACAAAACCAACAGAATCAAAACCAGCTAATTAAGTGAGTCGTTGGGTAGTTCCTAAAGATTTTGTTAAATTCAATATGCCAAAAATGACTTGCAGAAAGTCTAGAACTACGGGTTACACTTAAATGATCAAATTTAAAGAGTCCAAGTCTCAAGTTCCATTAGATATCCGACTTCATTACGAATTTATCTGTGTCATTGTTAGAAGAATTGAAACAAGAATGCCAAGCTCAACATCAATGTCATTTGAGACTATTTATCACTCACTACTGTGTAAAGTCTTATGTGTGGAGCAAATCTAGTGCACATGCAGAATTAAGTCCTCCCCAAATCTTGTACAAAATTCAACATGTCCAACAATCCAATGACGAGTTTAACATCATATTTTTACATGACCCACATATCACCTTCATGTGGTAGCAGGAAAAGCAAAATTTAATCTGTGGATAAGCTTCACAGTTCCGAGAAGCATCTTCTAGATTAAGAGCCACGAAGACCAGGTGATTTTAGACCCGCGCTATCGTTGCAGCCGTATGCCGAGAGAAACGATAGAGCGAAATGGAGGTTAGCATGAGAAACCCCAAAAACAAAATGAAGCAGAAAGTCTTTAGCAGCAATCTGGCATTTCTAAAGATACAGTTTGTGGCGTTTCACGTTGGTACAGGAAAGGAAAGATGTTGTTCTTTTGTGACCATGCCGTCGATTTCAAACATCAGTGCTACATTTAAATTTCTGCAATGTGTGTTGGTGTTTTGTTTTGTAGTTAGCTTGTAAGTAGGTTTAATGTTTTTTTAATCATATCGCTACAAGGTCTGCAATGTGACAATGTATAGTGATGTCTTACACTGGGGCATGATGTCGCAATTATGTAGCATCATGTCCCACACAGTCACATTATCCTGACTACAGACCGACCAGTCCTGACACTAACTGATAATGCTGAGAGAGGCACCAGTTTTAACATTCTTTCGTGTGACTTGGCCGGAGTTTCATCGCTAGATCTCTAGCATCCAAGGCGGACGCTCTAACTACTTAGGCCGGTGTGCGGTGCTATGACAATGAATTCGAGCACGTATTAAATAATGATCAGAATAAGTATGATAGGAAATGTGTGGATTTTTATCTCTTTTGACTGAATGTTCACACGAGACTGGCACTGATATATCTAATTTGTCTGTGCACGAAACGCCCAGTGTTAAAATTATTGCTAATTGTTATGAATATGAGTTGTAAATTCCGTGTGAAGAAAACATTCGTCATACTTGATCAACTTTTCATACTTACCAAAAAGTGCGTATTGCAATTAAGACAAAGCAACAATTTAGCCTTGGACGTAGGTTGTTGTTGCTGTATGGTTTAACGCCATTGTTCAGCACACAATAGGCTATACAATGCGGCCAGTATTAATGGTGGTGGAAGAACCCTTAAAACCATAGAAAAAACCCACCGACCCACGAGAAGCTACTGGCAAGCTTTCTCACATACCCACATTGGCCGAATCTGAGACTCGAACCCACACAGACAGAGGTGAGATGGCAATGATCCGTAATGGAGAGCGCTTTAGACTACTCGGCCACACGATGCCCCCTCCCCCCATGGACGGAGGTAGGGATTAGAAGATTGTGCGTGATTCTAAGAAAGTACGTAATTGAAAGGATGTACGTAACTACAAGGATATACGAATTAGAAGAGCTTTGGATTTTGACACTTGGAAATAAAAGGTAGATTTCTATGTGTGCTACTGACTAAGGAAATACTAAAAAAGAAGAAAAAAAATGAACATGAAAATATTTTTGGTTGTTGTTTTCCAGTCAAACGACATCGGAAAACGTTATACAAGGCCGTTATTTGTTTCGGGGGTCTTAAATACAAACCACCGTGAGGATCGCATGAGGTCATTTTCGATGGTCCAAGGGCCGCACCACCTTTGTCGAATTTCATGACACCTTGCGACGCCAATCATTTTGTTGCCCACATGATATGGCTTTGCAGACATCATGCGGGCCGCGTGTTAGAGACCATTGATTTATTTAATATTTAAAATGTCTTGTGTCATTAATTGAATCTCAGAACACTGAACACACGTTGAAGAGTATCTCTGCGTCATCCATTCAAGACGATTGACACAAAAATTATATCATCCAAGTTGGGAAGCACTTTATCTTCGTCGTCTCTTTCATTTCTTGGTTGGTGGATATAATAGTTTAGGCAAAACCGAATACAAATTATAGTTGTTACATTGTCCATGAAACGTATCGCGAAGTGATATATATATATATATATATATATATATATATATATATATATATATATATATATATATATATATATATATATATATATATATATATATCTTCTTCTTCTTTATGTCCTTCCGCGCAGTGGGGCGCATAGGGCAACAAGCTTCCTCCAGTCATCTCGATCGGCAGCCTTAACCTCCGCTGCGTCTAAGTTGATATTGACGGCTCGCAGATCTTCTATAAATGTCCGTCGCCATGTCTTTCTCGGTCGTCCAATGCCTCGTTTCCCACGTGCTGGCGTCCACCACATCGCAGTCTTTGCGTGGCGCGTCTCGGCCATTCTCAGAACATGTCCCGCAAAACGTAATCTTCTTTCTGCGACCACTTCTCCCAGGCTTCGGGTGTTTGCTCTTCTGAGGATTTCCTCGTTAGTGATGTGGTCGTGGTAGGTGACACGAAGAATACGTCGCAGACATCGCTGTTGGAATACGTTCAGCCTGCTGACCAGCTTCTTCGTGCCTTTCCATGTCTCGCAGGCGTAAATGGCGGATGGGATGACGATAGTGTTGAAGAGGCGAAGTTTGGTGTTTGTGTGAATCGACCGACGTGTCCAAATTGGGAGAAGACGTTGGAATACGGCCGCCGCTTTGCCAATTCGACATTTGACGTCTGCATCAGCTCCACCTTCCTTGTCGATGGTGCTTCCCAAGTAGGTGAACTGCTCGACTTGGCCGATGGTCTGGCCGCCTACGCTGACCCGCACAGGTGTCTTCCGGTTGACCGCCAGTGTCTTCGACTTTTCTGTGCTAATTCTTAATCCAACTTTAGCCGCCTCCACCTCCAGGTTGGTGGTCATTTCCTGAAGAGATCTCGCATTCTCTGCCAGTAGCGCAATGTCGTCAGCAAAATCCAGATCTGTCAGGCGTGCCTTATCCTTCCATGTGATGCCATATTTCGGATGGCCCATCGCCTTTCTCATGACAAAATCTATTGCCAGAAGGAATAAGAAAGGCGAGAGTATGCATCCCTGACGGACTCCTGTCTCAATGCCAAAGAAGGGTGTGTGGCCAGCGTCCGTTCGTACGCAGCAGCTGGACTCGCGATAAAGATTCTTGAAGATGGCGATGAAACGAGGTGGAATGCCAAATGACCTTGCAATGAGCCACAGGGATTCACGGTGGACGCTATCAAAGGCCTTTTTGAAGTCGATGAAGTTGACGACAAGCGGCTTTTGGAATTCAGTGCATTGTTCGAGAATATTTCGGAGGGCGAAGATTTGCTCACTGCACGACCGGCCGCTTCGAAATCCAGCCTGTTCTTCCCGCAGGGCCTGGTCCGCAGCGCGTTGCAGGCGTTTGAGGATGATAATGCAGAAGACCTTGCCAGGAACGGAGAGGAGAGTAATACCGCGCCAGTTGTTACAATCGGCCAGGTCGCCTTTCTTCGGTAGTTTGACGATCACTCCCTTTCTCCAGTCACTTGGCACGCACTCGCTATTCCAGCAGTCATTAAGCAGTTTGGTGATCCTCTGCACGACAACATCTCCTCCTGCCTTCAGCATTTCTGTTGAGATTTGGTCGATGCCGGGCGCCTTATTGTTTTTGAGGCGACGAATCGCTGCCATGACTTCGGCGGTATTGATGTCCTCCATATTCACATCCAAATTTGTAGGAGGTGGTGCATCGGTGAAGTCGAAAGTGGAAGGTGGCAGTGGCTGATTGAGTGTCTCACTGAAATGCTCCATCCAACGCTCATCTTGCTCTTCTTTGCTGGCAAGGACCTTGCCGTTTTTGTCTTTGATCGGAACGTTGGATCCACTTTTGGCCCCTGTAAGGTCCCTGACCACCCGGAACAAAGTCCTTGCATCTCCACGGTCTGCCGCTTCCTGGGCCTCGTCTCCTTTTCGCTCCAACCAATCCTTCCTGTCTATTTTACAACTCCGTTTGACCAATCGGTCCAGTGTTTGGTACTCCTGTGCCGTTTCTTCCTTTTCTTCTTCTGTTTTCGCCTGGTCTCGTTGGCGTTTCTTTAATTTCCTTTCGTCAATCAGCGCCCATGTATCGTCAGTGATCCACTGTTTCCGTTGTGTGCCTCGTTTCCGTCCGACCACTCTCTCTGCTACCTCGGTAACGGTTTCTCTGAACTGCGTCCACTGCATTTCGATATTGTCCGAGTCCTCGAGCAGTTGAAATCGATTGGTCAGTTCGATCCGAAACTGTTCGGCGGTGGTTCTCTCTTTCAATTTTGCCGTGTTAAATGGTTTGGTGACTGTCTTCATCTTCATCGCTTTCAGTTTCAACTTGATCGTGGCCACAAGGAGGCAGTGGTCGGATCCAACATCGGCCCCGCGGAAGACTCGCACATCGCGCAGTGCTGATCGCCACCGCTGGTTGATGCTGATGTAATCAATTTCATTTGAGGTGAAACCATCCGGTGATCGCCACGTCTTCTTGTGGATGGTCTTGTGAGCGAAGTACGTGTTGCCAATGCAGATATTGTTGATGCCGCAGAAGGATAGAAACCGATCACCGTTGTCACTCGTTGTTGTCGCTGACCCATGCGGACCTATCACCTCCTGCCATCCTCGTCGGTCACCATCAATTTGGGCGTTCATGTCCCCGAGGAGGATCTTGATGTCGTGGCCAGGGGCACTCGTGAACACATCTTGTAATTGATCGTAGAAAGCGTCCTTCTCTTCATCTTCAGCTTCATCGGTCGGCGCGTAGGCTTGGATGATAGTAGTTTTCGCATGCCGAGATTGAAGACGGGCGGTGATGATACGGTCACTCACTGGTGTCCAACTAATCAGTGCCTTGGCCGCTACTTTGTTCAGCACCAACCCCACACCTCGCACGTGGTGCTTGTCCTCGCCGGAGTAGATGACTGTCTTCTCCTCACTGACGATTTTCCCACTTCCTGTCCATCGCATTTCGCTGATTCCGAGAATATCCAATCGATAATTGTCAAATTCACGGAGTAACTGTGCCAGCTTGCCACACTGATACAGCGTCCTCACATTCCAGGTTCCGATTCGGACTGTTGTTTTGGCGTCGATGATCCCGTCTCGCATCGGGCGTTGGATGACCTCACGGCTTTGCTCTAACACCGTCATGAGAACACCGTCGGTGTTGAGTACGGGGGCATCTTGCCGATAAGATTGAGATTCATGGTTTTCGTTTGTTGTTTCGGTAGCGGTTTCGTTTTTACGGGGCCGGGGTGCTAACCCGGCGCCCAACCCTCCTCCTTCATCCAGGCTTGGGACTGGCTGTAGCGGACCACAGGCGGAGTTGTATATATATATATATATATATATATATATATATATATATATATATATATATATATATATATATATATATATATGAATCAGCTTACGCGTCACTGATTGAATGTCAAGGAAATAGTTTTGTTTATAGAAGCAATTGACTTTTAGTCAAACAGATCTGTGCATCTTCGATGACATGTTATGGTGAGACCAAAAGGAAATGAAACATTGGTTTACAGGAAAATACATCATCGTAATGTATGCTAGTATTATTTTTATTATTCAATATCCATTTCAGCAAAGTCAAGCGCATTACACCAAATTAATGTCCATTATGGGATGTTGTTTAATAACGCGAGATTAATCTACGGTGCAGGTGTTAACCAAACAATTAGAAACACTTTGGCTGAAGTATGTGGATACCACACAATTGTCACATTTAGCCAAGACACTAAAACAGTGTTGTGATTGAGATGGGTTTTTAAAATAAATAATATGATTGAACGTTGAAGAAGTACGATACCATATTCGTGCGCATTAAAGCCCACGATGACTTTAAAAGAATGAAACGCACTGAGTTAAACTAGAAAGAAATGTAATCGTTCCTGCTTGGAACGAATTAGATCACGTGACTTTCACGCATAATCAAGCAAGAACCAACACAATGAACTTGCAAACAAAGATGGTTGATATAAGGATATATCAACATTGATGATAGGTGTTTAGAACTTAAACACAGATATATGACCATTGTTTCTTCTATCACCAATGGTAAAAAAATTATATAATTTGTATAAATAAAAAAGTAAATGATCATTTTATATCACGAAGGAGGCTCAAGTATATAATTTGTACAAAAATATGAATAATAATAATCTATCACTAAAGGTTTCAAAGTATAAAATTTATATAAAAATATGAATAATATTTTATCTACCATCAGGGTAGAATTTGTACACAAATGATATTCATATTTCATTCAAAGTAAGATACCCGACAAGAATTACTCGACTAAATAACAGGAACTCCAACATTACTCAACCTGTAATTATGCAACGTATAAATGAATTCATACTGTCGATCTAGTTAAGGGTTTCAAAATATAAAATTTATATAAAAATATCAATAATTTTTTATCTACCATCAGGGTCTCAAAGCCTAGAATTTGTACAACAATATGAATAATATTTTATTCAAAATAAGATATATGTATTACTGACTTTCTGAATTACTGATTTTACTCGTATAGTAATATTTAATATTGATTAAAAACTAAAACGTGATTATTTCATGGCATCCAGTTGACGACCACAACTTATGTCCGCTTTGGTCGAATCGTCAAGCAGCCACCACCCATGGCCTGTCGCTCCTTGCCTGCCCAAGGATTCATCGAGAGCCTCAGTTTTCCTTGTGTCCCGAAGTTTAGATCCATCACTGTGAATAATACCGTCCTCCATGCCAACGTCACCGTTGACAACAGCGTACAGGTTACACGAAGCCCCACACAATTCCACGACTCCCCATCTAAAATCAGCTAAAAATATAATGACTTATATCCATGTCGTACGCAAAACAAGCTTATGTACGCATACAATTATATACATTACGCATGAGCACACATGAATTTGCTTCGTTACATGTTAAATCATTTCATCATAGCTACTGTATCATATTATCATTACAACAGCCAGTTTCGTACATGAATGTACCCGACAAGAATTACCCGACTAAATAACAGGAATTCCAACATACTCAACATTAATACTTGCAACGTATAAGTTAATTCATGTTATCTATCTAGTTTTTTTATATATATAAAAAAAAACATAAAATGGCTTCCTTGAAGCCTTGATGTTATTTGATGGCAAGACATTATACGATAAAGGTCTAAATATCTGGAAAACTTCGAATCCGTTTTATTTTTCACATAATTATAAAGTTAAAGATTACTCTGGTAAAAATATTTGGTGTATGTATATGTATTTGTCAATACAGTTAATGGGCATGCTGTAAGATTGTTTTGCCTTACATGCTTTTTGTTTTGATTTAGAAGTGGACATGTTCATGACAAATTAGCTGTATTTTAATACAACGACGAAAGTTTAGTCTGGTTGTCGTGAAATACACTGCCAGTGAGCTGAAATTAATCGGGTTTCTCACTGTGGGCACTTTGCTCGTGCAACAATGAGTGAATCTAACTCAGTAATTTGAAACAAAACTAACGACAAAAATAAACCATGCTGGGTAATGTTGTACGCCTTCAATTTCTTCTTCGGCTGCTCTAATCGCTGCTGTTGAAGCGAACAAAGTGGCACCTCTTAAAATAAAATACAAAGTGGAGCAGGCGTGTTACAATGTTAAATAGATTTGTCAAAACATTAACTAGAAAGATTAATTTAATCAAAAACATCATTAGAACCTAAAGTGACGTCCAGACTGTCAGTGCAGACACATTTCAATATAAAAAGAAGTGTTTAATAAAATTCACTTGAAACAACGATATAATGCCACAAAGTTCATACCAGCGTCGTCTCTATAAAAAAGAAACCATCCCAAAAAAAAAAGGGGGGAAAAAGGAACTATTTCCTCGTTTAAATAAACATTAAAATGCATCGTTAGTACATATCAGATCCAATGCCCAGATGCGGAAATAATTATTTAATTATTGTTTTTAAAAAAATACTTGACGAAATAATAGATACTGTATGTGAGTGCTTCAACTTCTATTACCTCGACTTTCCGCATGACCATCAGACAACGCTGATTTATCTCTCTTCTGTTTCAGACTTCCAAGTTTGGCTTCTTATACATTGTTTTTTTATTTCAGCTCTGAGTAGTTCTTTCTTCTTATGTTAAGTTATTTATATAGTATCATTCTCTGGTGATTTGTTAATCTAAGAAATATGTGAATGTTTTAATTCAACACCGTGTATAATTTAAAAAAACAAAAAAAAAATCACATAAACATGACTTGATTAAATGGAAATTATTCAAAGGCATGTTTAGACTAATGTTTTGACACGTTTATACCTATTATTGATTTATATTGCTAAGTAACGGCAGTACAATATGTGAAGTAGAAGCTTTATTTAAAGAATTTAAAGTGTACAAACTGCAAAACGTTGCTGAAATGCATACTGTGGAAAGCAATATAAACTATTGTATTAAAAGACAAAGATTAAAGAAACAATACAACAACGAATATATAAAATACACTTTTTAAAATAGCAAAGATTTCGGACTAATTCATTTGACGTGAGTTACAGTCTGAAAGGAAGCAAGATCAAAATCGGATACGACTTTAAAGAAAATCGAAGTGCCATCTTAGACATTTTCAGGAAATGTCCAAACTTTACACAATCTAAATGTATTAGATGTACGTAGCATAAATCATAGTATTCCATGCTCATCATTTGACTTATCTAATGCAGATCATCAGTGAAAATGTTTTCACTGGTCAAATACATGGCACATACAATCCAATGAAAATAATTGAGAACATGAGAATTTAAAAGAATACAATAAAAAGTACCAACTTTCATTATGTCCAGCTGTATCATCGTAGAGCTTTACATTAGATATATTGTTCACTACACTGAAAACATTTTAGCGACTCAGTTGCTTTCTTTGAATATTTTACAACGTTGGGATTGTTATAGTTATTATTATTGTTATTGTTCTGTAATAGTAATATTTATTTCAGTTTTAATTGGAAGGGTAATTGAATTCAAAGACAAAACAAGTAAAAGCTGAATTTACAACGATTTTGTACAATGTAAACTAAACTAATTCAAAACGTAGCTGGGTAACTAAACATTGATTGAAAGTGTTCTGAAAGATGTGCTGGCAACATCTGACAATTCTCAAGAGTTATCAAACAGACTACAAGAATAATCGTGATAGAAAAAAATTAGAGCTCACGAAAAATGCTTGAAATAAATTATAGAACGAGAAAGAGAAAACAACAATGAACACAAAATGCATGAGACAAAGGTATTGATAAAAAAATCAGATGATTAAAAAAATGAAAAATAAAAAAAACAAAGATAAAATATATAAGTACTCGAATCAAACGCAACAATGAAGATGAACTAGACATATCATGTGTCTAGTTTTATCTCTTTGATCTTGAACAGTAGAAAGGAATAGTTCCACTGGACTGTTACGAGATATATTATAACAAACATTAACATATAAGGAAACACATGCTAAAATGCGATATAACTATTCAATGGAGAATGCAACACAAACGTTGGCTAATTTTGACCAATTTCCTTGTGTATAAAACCTGAGAAGTGTTGTCAAATCTACGTTTCCTTTATAACTTCACTCAATAGCAAACAGTTACCCCTGTAATTGCAACTATTGTAACTAACGTATTTAAATGGACAAATTTATGAACAACAAAAGCAGCCAGTACA
This sequence comes from Unio pictorum, assembly GCA_030141615.1. Lineage (NCBI taxonomy): Eukaryota > Metazoa > Mollusca > Bivalvia > Unionida > Unionidae > Unio > Unio pictorum. The sequence continues at coordinate 12,768,684 of JARLTB010000052.1, forward strand.
CATTATAACTGTTAACCATGTTTCAACCGTTCTTATTGCCACATTGCCTTTCTTTAAATTAACGTGCTTAGTGCAGACATAGGGAATCCTTGCTTGAATGATAAAAGATCTGGTGAAATGTCTATTTCATTGAATGCCATGAAGACTTATTTCGGTTCAGTTTGTAAAATGTAAAAATGATCAGTTGGCAGAAAACTTTGCTTATGAATGATGTCACATTGTAAATTGCAACATCGAAAAATGATTTGGATATTTGTCATTGACGAATACTTCGTATGTATTCTTGTCCTATTTTCTCATCAATGTTTTCTAACTCGCTCTTTCAAACTTTTACAAATTATATATTCGTATGTTCCATTTCCCATTGCTGTATTCCTGTGTGCACTCTTGAAATTCAGATACCATTTTAGAATATTTGGGACTTGATAAATAGCAAAGCGTCACTTGAGGAGAATCCTAAAGTTTTCCAAATGTGACTTTGTTTATATACTTTGACGGCCTGTTGTGAAACGTCAACTACTCTGGTTTTGTTCTGAGTGAAATTCTTCTGCATTCGAGTCTTCCAAGTACACTTGTTGTTCAAAAACATTTCCCCCTTATGAAATTATATCTTTTCTACCGATCATGTCATATCCTTTTTTCCGTTTTCTATTTTCACTACAGGCGAATGTGCAAAGAAAAAATCTCAATCGCTGTCAACACGTGGACACGTTCCTTGTTATATTCTTAATACGTCTGCGTGTCATCAGTGTTTACATGCCGCTAGTCGTCCACGTCAATAAACGACACCGTTCTGCAGGTAGAATATTTAAATAATTTGATCCTGTAAAGTGTTGACAGAATGTTTAATTAATCCTTCTTTCAACCCAACATATTTTATTTTAAGGTTTTCAAGGTTAGTTTGTTGCCCTATTTTGTCGATACACGATATATATGCCAATTCGTTGAAAATGTCTGCAACCTCATTGAAACTTTCTGAGTTGATCACAATGTGTCATCATTTTATTATGTCTATTAAGTTTGTGTTGAGATTTTTCAGTTTCAGAAGTGTAGCGTTTTACCAACCCGATTTAAGTTAGTACTGTAAGTCAGATTCTAAACATAACACCAGTATGGTAGTATCGCAGTAGTAAGGTATAGGAGCCTTCTGGTGCATTCAGAGGTAATGAAATTGTCACGAAGTATGGTTTATGAACATGGTGCTGGTTTTGTTCTTGATAAGGAAGTGGTACATTGGTATGAGGTCTATGAATATTGTCCTCTTTTGTGTAGTAGTAAGGAAAGCAGCACAGCAATGAGTAGGGACCGTTCCGATGTCCTAAGGGTAGAAAGTCCACCTCGGATGCGGGACGTCGCGGTCTCGAACCCCGGCCAAATCATTCCAAGACTTGTATATGGTACTAACAGCTGCCTTGCTTGGCGCTCAGCATTAAGAGGTTAGTGTTAGTTCTGCTCTGCTTTGGTGTCAGGATAATGCTACATATCGGTGACACGATGACCCAGTGCTAAACATCACTATAAACTGTCACATTGCAGACGTCTTAGCGATATGACTGAAAAATTGTTATATCTACGTTAAAATTCTAAATCACACACACACACACACACACACACACACACACACACACACACACACTGAGTAGGCAAGATATGAGAGGACTGGCGGTTGAATTCATTATGTGTTCCTGTTTAATTGCTTAACTGAGTGTGCATGAACAGAGCCCACACAATTACTAGTGCTCATCAACGCTGAAATTAATGTACCTAATGAAACAAAGCTAAAACATCTTTACTTACCAGTTTGGTGAACTTTATTTGAAATTTGTCACATTGTTAACATATTTTAATTGAATTCATCACTTTTCTTCACTACTCCCATACATTTTGCCAACCGGTACTTGATTAAGGTTAGTCATGAGAACACTAAGAGGTAATAGGAATAAACCCTCAGAACTAAACGGCATGGTATCTAGATACGAGCCTACCCTGTGCAAAATTGGATTTAGAATGAAAACAACCCTCTTCCCACTGTTCCTATCAAGTTAGATTTTATTCCTTGTCTTTTGTTTTCTTATCCTACGAATTTTTTTAAATACATTTTTCCGAATTATGTACAGTCTGACTTTTCTGATGCTTCACAACATGTACACTGACTTGTTTTAGTGGTCGTGTCTAATGTAATCAAGTTGTTATAAATTATGTCCTGATTGAGCTTCGTTAGATTACCAATAATTTGGCTGTGGTGCATCACGTGAAAAGAGGCGTCACAATAGTGTAGAAAAAATATTTTCTTTTTATCTAACTAGACCATTCAATTGTATTTTTAATAATAATTTTATATAATTTGGTTAGACATGATAAAACCCTATTAAATTCTACATTAAGTGCAGAATATTAATTTTATTAGATCGCACAGTTGAGTAATTTCGATTTTCATTGGTCGATTACGAAATGCCCGTATGAAGAACAGAATTTCGATATTCAGGGTTTCTTAGAATCGTTAACATGGATGGTTTCATTCCCTCAGTTTTATAGCAGATAGACCGGTTTGGTTAAAATAGTTGAACCTTCTGTTTAATCATTGTTTTACGATGGTGAGAAAGGAGGAATTGTGCAAGTGGTTCGCAAATCTGAGTCCACATAAGAGGATAGATTACATGTGTGGAATGTTACGTCTTTGCCTACCGATGGAATTAAGATTCATAGGTTCGGTTTTGGAAGACCTAGGCAAAAAAGATTTCAATCACCTTAGGGAATGTGAAAGCAGGGCAAATAATAAGAATGATTTGTCACAGTTTATGGAAGCAGATGAAAATATATTCAGGACTAAAATGGCAGCGTATCTATCTCTCTTGCATTCGTCCAATCGAACTTGTTCCAACATACTGTATGGCCTGTTAGAGTCGAATCTCACAAATGTCTTTGCTGTGCAGAAGTCTCATAGCGAATTCGCAGTAAATAACATTCTCTTAGTACTAACAATGGCTGTGAATCACCCAGCATTTAGTTTTCATCAAAAGATCAAACTGTACGAATTTTACAAACGAGCTGAGGAAAATGCTGGAGCTGTTTTGGGCAAGGTGGGTAAAGCTACACACGACCATATGCCATATGATTATTATATCAATATGGCGACCTGTACCGTCCAATACACATATTAGTCTATCTGGCCTTCTGTTTAGTGTATATGTGCATATTGTTGTTTTTATGAAATTGGAGGGGGTTTACAAAACGAAAAAGGAGAACCCAGATGATATTCAGTGTCCCTTGTAGAATAATTGAGAAACTTGTTTAGTGTGTGAAATTAAAATACTTCTATAATAAATCTGCTTGAAATAAATGTCACCGGTAATTGAAAATGTTGGATCAAAAGCTTATTGAAATTATGTCAGAAACTGAATGTTTTGTGTCAGAGTTTCATATGTGCAAACTTTTGGGACTGAGATTGTGTGGTTGTCATGTAGGATAATTGTTCCTTAAAACAGATTCTCTGGTTTGCAAAAGTGCCTATTGCAGTGTTGATACATTTACAGGTAAGGTACTCATTACAACACTGATAAAGACAACAACAATCAAGTCTTTTTCATAACTATGTAAGGCAGACTTTGTGTTTGTACAAGTATATTTGGTTTAGTTTGTGGTGATGTTTTTTCATTTCGACTTCTCATTTTCAGTTCTAATACACAAATTCCAACCTCTCCGGTGGTGTATTGGTTAGAGCATCTGCTGCAGATGCAGGAGGTCGTGGGTTTGATCCCCATTTCAGTCATACCAAAGACTTACAAAAATGTTACTAACAGCTGCCTCACTTGACATTCAGCATTTAGAGGTTTGTGTTAAGACTGGTGGGCCTGGTGTCAGGATAATGTGACTGGGTGGGGATATCAAGCTACATGTCTGCGGAATGATGCCCCAGTGCTAGACATCACTGTAAACTGCCTCACTGCATATATTGTACCGATTGACTGAAATTTTTTTTAAAGCTATGTTAAAAATCCTAATCAAACAAGCAAACAAAATCTACACAAGTTCCAGTGGGCACAAAATGTCAAAAGCAATACACCTGGACTAAGAATTGATCTCTGGAATCCATCAACATAGTAAAGAACGGTTTCTAATTGATATCTTTTTTAAGCATTGACACAAGCTGTCAAATGCTTAGTCCACCATGCCTGGACAACATATTATGTTGTTAGGCAAGTTGAATTTTGAAGCAGTCATCCCAGGTTTTATAAAGGATAAAACGCAAATTTAGAAAGTTTGTATAACTATTTTCCCAACATTATACTTGATTGGTGCTGAACAATTATTTTTTTTCTTTCCATTTGGATTCACTCTTTTCCAATATTACCGAGATTGAGTGGTTGAAATTTCTAAGTAATTTACTCTGAACTCAGAGCCCAGTAATTTTACTTTTGGAATGGAAACATCTCAAAGTACTGCTACCAGTAAGTCACATTTAATAGTGGGTGCCAATACTCGTGGGTTGTATTGTTTTCCCTAATGAAAAAGGAACAACTTGTGCAGAAAATCTGACCTAATCTCCATTCAAAAATGTTAGTGCAATGTTGTATACTGTCAATATGCCATTTTATTGTAACCATGAAAACCATAACTGCTGTTACTTTATGGTGGTTAGTTCATTAAGTACAGTGAATATTTTCCATCTTTGGTATTTTTGGACAAGAACCTTCATTTTAAGTGCAGAAATTGAATTTTTTTGAAACAGTTTTAAGAAATAATACGCACAAAGTTTATTATCTTTTAGACTTTGTTTTCAACTTGCAACTTGGCAGAATTTAAAATCTGACAACCCCATTAATATCCCATATATTACAGAAAGATTGATTTTCTCGTTCATTGGGGGCAGAATAGTATGTACTGTTGGCTGCCTGATTGCATTGGTATCAAGGGTGGTGAAAGGGCAGATTAAGGATCCAACGTGGTCCTGAAGTCACTCATTTACAAATGGAAGATTCCATTTACTGATATTAGCTATTGTATAAATCAGCACTGCATAATATATGGAATGATAACTCCACAAGCAAACATACATGTAAGAACATAAGATCCACTGTTGGAATGTGGCATCCCTTGTATATAACATATTGGATAGCTGATGTATTATTTTGCTGATTGCTAATACCTGACTCCTGCATATCTCCAGAAACGTGACTCTCAACCAGTATTCATATGCTGTCAGTTCCACCTTGTGTGACTCAAGTATTTTGATGTGAACTATATGAACAAATTATTTGAACATACCACTCAAGAAAATCTTTTATTTTAAATTTCAGTCTTGTTTGAAGGATTGTATGTCACCTTCATTTGTTAATTTGTATACATTTTACAGAATTTTATCAGCTTTACTTTTTTATATTTTATGATGTAACACTTATACCTGATGTGTTGAAACCACTTAGAGAAATATTTCAAACAATCTTTCAGAGGTTGGTTGTCTTGGTAATTTACATAGAGCAATCGACTTTTTTTATTTACAAAAAACAGTGTATTGACAATTATTACAGTTATAAACCAGTACTAAACTTGTTAGCAACCCTCCCACCCTCATCTTGTCAGTGTCGATGTCCAGCCAAGATCGGCGTGCCCTTCATTTTGCATAGGTTCCTTGTAACTTGCTCATTCGTTTGTAGTGTAATTTTGTATTATTGGAGACAGCACAAGTTATCGAGGATGATAAGGCTTTCAACAGAGTTTCAGGATTGAGGGGTCCTGTATCATCACTCCTGGAATCTTTCAGTCCCCCGGCCAATTTCACAGAGTAACAGACATGCGCTTTAGAAAATATAGAAAGATAAACGAAAGGTATATAATCATTATTTTATAACATATCAGGATTGAATTCTTTGTGGTTTATAACATCACACAATAAAAGAAAATATTTTTCAGTAAATGTTGGAACATATATACATGAAAAATTGACAATTTTGATCTCTACTGTACAGCAACACTTTAAACCCACTAAACATAAATAAAAAATACAATCATCAACAAATAGTTTGTTTCTTCTGAAAATGATCATGTAAAATGAGGTATGGTTTTCTCAGCTAGTAAAAAATAGTTTCTCCATACACACTAAAGATACTTAAGGTGGCTTTACACTGTACCATATATGTGTGTAAATTGCCAACATTAAATGACACAAAGAAGATATTAAGCAGCATACATGCAAAACACTTCACAAAATAAATACATTAATTAGTAACAGTGTTATTTGCCTGAAGAGTTGGCCCATGGGAATAGTATTGGAGCATAACATGTTCTCATTAAGAAAACAAGATGAATCAATTTTGGTATGTGTGGGGTACCTAAATAACTGGAGACTGCAGATGCAAACTGTCAAGATAAATTCGCACAAGCTTTAAGTATTGATACTCAATACTAGTCAAATGGAATGTTTGCCTATTTCTAGACTGTTGGTATGTATTAGTGTTACTGTCATCATAACTGTTTCCTGAATAATGAAAACATATTTATCTGATTTTTTAAAACAAGTTGATGCATTTCCTTGCACTCTTTTAAAAGCATTTACATATACTGTAGTGTCCTACTTTAAATAGTAGTTTTTTGTTATAGCACAGAGGTCTCGATGGTATTTTAAAACTAGGAGTCCATGACTCTCATTTTGATAAAAATACGAGTTCCACAAGCAAAAGCTGCAGTCACATCCCACAAACAATGTTGAACTTTTCAGATTAGAAGAAATGTTGGTTGCCATTGAGTTTAAATATCACATTCTTTATAACATTGACATGTACAACTGTATCAGTCTATTCAGTGCATCTGGTAATAATGATACATCATTTATGTAAACCTTAGATCACATGCTGTTTTAATTGAAAATTAAATTTTTGGCCTTGGTGCCAACAGAAATATTCCAAAGTAATGTATTTAATTTCCATCGTCTGATGCATAAACATTACATCTTTTCAAAGCTATGCGCAGAATGGTCCGCCATATAGGAGTCATGGAAACAAATTGGTGTGGTATCCCATTTGTCCAAAATTAGTATATTTTGAATAGAAAACTGTGCTAACAATTAATGCTTTTCAATTGGTAAGCATTGCAGAGTTTTATATTTATCAAATGAATTCGATATTTGGATTTGTGCCAATATTGGTGACCATAGATGCATAGACAGCAGCGTAACTCTTGTTAGTCCTTCGGAGTGAGACTGAATTTGTCAATCCAGGAACTGGTTTTGTTCCAAACACTAAGCCAGGTATCACACACTTTCTTAAACTTGGTTACTATTCCATTCAAACTATCAATTCCAGCAACTTTAGCACTCTTCTGAATTTCATTAAAATCATTGTCAGTTTGCCATTTAATCCCAAAATACTTGTCAAATGACATTTTGTCCAAGTCTTTGTGTCTTAATTTTGAGGCTACAATCAGAAATGAACACAATAATGGAAGCTCAAGTTCTGATGTAATCCTATAAAAACCAGAATTACATCTCTGGGTCTTTCTGCCTTTGAATTCAGTCCTTGTAAATATCATCAAATTTTCTCACCGAAGCTGCTAGTCAAAATCTTTTCAACTTGCTGCGCAGCTATTGCATAATGTTGTTTTTTATGTACTCTTATATTGCAGGCATATCTGGGGGTATTTTAACCACTGAATTCTGTGATTGTAAATATCAGCACATCTAAATTGATCAAATAATCAACACATTCTCCAACTGTGTTGTTGAAGTAGGACTGGCAAGCCTTTGAATTTTCCGCTTAGCTATTTGCATACAAATGAGGACTCCTGCATGGGTGATTTTCTGCATCCCAGATCAAACATTTGCATCCAAATACACATAATTAAGCGATTCTGAGATCTCTGATAGCATATCGATAATTTGATAGTGTCCAAATCAAACTCTTAAGTTATATTACTTTCTTGATTTATCTTTGTGTCATTACGAATTTAGTTTAACCCTTTCCTCACCAGGTAACTTTGCTTGAATAGAGCTCTAAACACTAAGTAGTAGTCGTGTTTAAACGCCATTTTTCAGCACACTATAGGCTCTACATGGTGGCTAATATTAATGGGGGAGGAAGAACCCAGGAAAATTCCTGGAAAGAACACCGACCCACAAGAAGCTAATGGCAAGCTTTCTCACATACCCACATTGACCGAATCTGAGACTCGAACCTACGCATACAGGTGAGATGGCAGTGATCTGTAATGGAGAGTGCTTTAAGCCACTCGGTGCCCCCCTAAACACTAATTAACTTTGGACTTGTAAAGCAAAATGACGTGGATTTTGAAATAACATAACTGTCAATTATAAAGATGTCTGGCTGGATAAGGCATCAAAATAAAAGTAAAAAGTCAAATTGTATGACTAATTCAATACAATTTGCATATCTATTATAACTGTTAAAATACAGGTGCAAGCAGGAAAAACACAACAGGTAAAATGCACAAGCAATTATTTATTTACCTCATTACGCTAACATTATTTTCAAAAACTTCAAAATCAAAGATTTGAAAGTATTCCATCTAACACTCCAGTGGGTACAATTCACCCAGAAAACTGAAATAATTCCCTTGGGTCAAAGAGTTTAATCCAGAACAAAACTTTGTGGTTCAGAACCTTCAGAGTTCTCTTCGTCGTCCAAGTCACGCACAAGCATATATACCGGACTCTCCAGTTGTTTTTTCTCATTTTTAATCAACTGTAATAGATCACAACAGCAAAATATTTTGATAATTATCTGCATGGAACTACACCATTTTGAATAGAAATTCGCCATTTGGAAAACACTCAACAAGTGCTTTCTTGCTTTGAGATTTCTAATTGTATTCAATCTCAACTCCTGAGATGATCCAACTATAATATGTTATTAGAGGTATCCCACTGTTCATGTAGTTTGCTACTATGACTAAAGAAGACCACTGTCACAGACTGGTAAAGCAGTCCATATAGTTTACAGACTTAATTCCCCATGACCTGCAAACCGGTCCATACTGATTAAAGGGTTAATCACCATTAAAACAAAATCAAACAGCACTTGTGGTGAGTGTGTCCGCCTTGGAGGTGGGAGGTCATGGTTTCAATTACCTGGCAAGTCGTACTAAAGGCCTATACAAATGGTACTAACAGCTGCTTCACTTGTCGTTCATGATTAAGAGGTTAGTGTTATGACTGGTCAGTATGGTGTCTGGATAATGGTTAGCATTGTGTCTGGATAATGTGACTGAGCAGGTCATCATGTTATGTCTGCGGCATGATGCCCCAGTGCTAGACATCACTGTAAACTGCCACACTGCGGACATCTTAGTGATATAACTGAAAAATTCTTAAAACTACATTAAAAATCCAAATCACACAAACACACACAAACAAGATAGGACATTGTTTATTGGTGAAACAACTGTAGGCAATCGCATAGGCACTCAATAAAACTATCTTTGAAATCATGTCAGAGTAGCTACAATGGTGCAGCCCTTGTAATAACGTTGATAAGGATTATTAATCATTAACTGTTGGCTCTTCTGTGTCTAAGATAGGCTACAGCTGGTCAAATATAGATGTGGGACTGTCCCTGAGCTTCTTGTGGCAAGTTTTTGGGGAAAAGGATGTATCTTTCAAGAATTTCATGTGTACTTAACACATTAATTCTGGAGTATTTTTTTTGATTTCGCTTGAAATGCAAGTAGAAAACACATTTTGGCAGCCATTTCTGATTGAATCCTAATACATCGACTAACAAGTGATTCTTCCATTAGCCTAATGCCTAGTTGTGTTAGAAACATTGTTTTCCATTGGTTATTTTGCTTGTGCATGAGCTCAAGGGGCCCATAATTTTCATATCTAGACCACGCTTTATTCCAAATGCCCACATTAACCTACTTTTTGAATAGGTTTGTCTGGTCAGTTAAGATCGGTTTGCCTTTAATCTGATGCCAAAAAAGTCTAAAATCTGGAAACAAATTTAGATCTAATAAGACAATTTTTGAGTGAGAAAAAAATATTTCCAACTATTTGGTTTTTCTCTCTTGTATTTTGTAGTGCAACTAAAACGTCCAGATTATTTGGTATTATTGTAGAGCTAAATCTGTCTACCTTTATTTGCTTCGGCTGAATATCCGGTTTTTCGGTACTATTCGGAGTATTCGCCTCGGCAAATAACACGTGCACAAATGGTTACAAGTAAAATAATTCAGTAGATATCAAACTTTTTTAAAAAGTTTTTTTATACATAATAATTTTAGTTAATAATAAAAAATTTCATCTTATAGCCGATGTATACGGTACACAAAAAGTTTAAGCCTTGCATATGAAACAAATGTTACTCTCCGGGGTCGCGCCTACTACTCGGGTTGGTGCCAAGATCCGGCAAATAGTACATCAAAACACTCTGATTGGTACTCTGCAAAAATTATCTACTTGGTTAGGCCCTATTTATTGTATCATTCATGACCTTGACTCTATAGAGCCTGGAAGTAGGTGACTACCTGCTGCCCATAAATGCGTTGCCAGGGGATGTGTTATTGTGGATGCTCTGGTCCAGGAGAGCACTGAAAAGTGTATATAATAGCTTGAAATTAACTTCCTTCTGTACTGCAGCATTTTGATGTAGTATTTTTAACTACAGTAAAAGAAAGTCTGGCTATTTCATTTCATTAGTATATTTTGCGTTTTGAAATAAAAAAAATGTGGACAAACACTAGAATGAAACTTCTAGTCAGCTTTTTCAACTTGCACTCTCAGAATTTACTTAGTAAAATGCTAGCCTGCTAATGACACTTTCGAGTTTTTTGATGACTAAAACAAAGTTGCAGAAATTAATAAGCTGATGGTATCTGACAAATCCTCAGATGGAGGAGATTAATTGGGCACAGTACTAGATCCCAGAGTGACAGATATGTTGAATATAATTATTTAGGTTCTTCTTCCTCCCAATTTATTTTCTTGGTGGTACATGGGAATCTGTGTCTGGCTGGCTGCCCAATCGCTATTTTCTTTTTGTCATTACTATTAAATGAAACTTGTTTTTTTTAAAAATATTTTATTTAACAAAATAACAATCAAGTATTACAATATGAACTCCACAGTGAACATAGCCCTCCATTGAAGGAAAAGACCCTTTGATAAAATTGTGACCCTCACTGGCTCTTGCATCGCACAACAGTATTTTTTAGTTTTGCCCTAACCCAAGAGAATCTGAAAGATTCTGTCATGGTTGATTGGTATTAAGTATATTGAATCAAGTTGACGAATATAAGTGCAGAAATTAGAAATGTGGGATCTAACCGCATGATATATTTACTACTGTAGCCAAGTAATTGTTCAGAATAAGTATATGTACTACCGTACATGTATTACATGCTTGCTATGTCATTAATGAAATACTGGGACAGATCTAGCATAAATTTCATTAATAAGTCCAGTAACCAGGTGTTAAGAAAATTTCAGAATGATTGGAATCCAAATCATGGATTAATGTAATAGACTACCATGTATTTCATTACAATAAAGGATATTACATATTGATCTGAGAATTTACACTGAATATAATGCACTGAATATTTGCATTGAACTGCAAAGCATGTAGAACATTATTTTAGTTGTGTACTTATATCTTCAGAAGTTATAAATGTTTAGTACTAAATTCAAAATAAAAATATATCTGATTATTGAACAGAAACTCAAATCAAGTGACTTATAATCCCTTGGACACTACAAATACTTAAAGTGTAATAATTGGAAGCATATATGATTGCTATGGTTGGTATTAATTTATTTATACTTTTTCTCACTCTTGAACTATTAATAGTTCTCTGGGCTTGTATGTACTGAATTGACTGTTTTTGTGTCTTTATACATGTACAGTGTATATTGCATTTCTTTAAATTATTTTAGTTTTCAAGATGGAAGAATAATTTACAGAATTATTCTCTCTCCTCCTCCTGTCTCTTACTAGTCCAAGCACAACATGTAAACAATTTAGGTACTTTGTATGTTCTTACTTTTGTTTTTGCCGTATTATCTATAAAAAAAATATATATATTCAACTTGTGCTCCTTTACCTTTTGGAGCCTCAAGTAAAATGTGTCACTTTTTATGTTCTTAGTTTTCAAAACCAATTTGACCTTTTTCATTTCTTTCTTTGAAAATGTATTGGGCTTTCATTTTCAAAATCATTATTGAGAACTCTCAACTATATTTTTGTTTTTCATGTATCTGCTTTCAAGTCTTTATTTAGTAGACTGCAATCAATACTTGTATAGTACTCCTCCACTAAACTTGTACTCAAATTGTAATTATTGGCAAGAAAAATAGCAACATTTAAAAAAATCTTAACAGAAATCTAGTTTGACAGATCGTAAATTTAATCACTATTGAGTGGGTGGAATGGCAACTCAGTTTACATGACAGATATGCTTTTGGCGCAGTGGCATACTAAGGGAGGTGGGGGCGGGGGCAGTCTGCCCTAGGTGACAGCCATAATGTTGGGGATGCCATCAGGAGAGTTGAAATACCAGTAAAAATTTTCAAACCAAATGAAAAATTGACCAAAGTAAAAGTTATTTTCAGTTTGCTTATGACAGTACTGTACTGTTTAACACATTAACCCCTAGCGACTAGTTTACAGGGCATGAGGTAGTAGCCTACTTCCAAGGTCTGTAGTGTCAAGGTCATGCATGATTCACTAAAGTGGGTGGTACTGGTATTATAAAAAGGTAGGCAGATTTATTTCTACAATGATACCAATCTGGACATTTTAGTTGCACTACAAAATAGAGGAAAAAAAACACATTTTTTGGACAAGTTTTTTTTTTCCACTCAAAATTCACCCATGGTCATAATCCAATTTTGTGTCCAGATTTTAGACTTTATGGCCTCAGATCTATGGCAGACCGGTCTGAAGCACACACAAAACTGGTGAACCTGTGCAAAAAGTAGGATAAGGTGGACATTTTGAATACAGAGTCTTCTCCATACGAAAATTATTGGTTTGTTAAGCAAAAAAAAAAAGTCCAACTTTTCACCTTCTGCTGCCAGCAAACTAACCAATGAAAAACATTTTCTTTAGTACAACTACCCATTTATCTAATGGAATATTGCTTGGAAGTCTATGTATTAGGATGTATTCAGAATTAGTCCCCAAAATGTGTTTCTTACTCGCATTTCATGCAAAAACAGCAAAAACCTGCAGGGATTAATGTGTTAAAACTTGAACTCATAAGATATTTTTCTGTGTTAGTTTACAATTTAAAATTATTTGTGGTGGTGCCAAAGAAAGGATCTGCCCTGGGTGCCAAGTACTTGAGGTACACCCCTACTTTTGTGGTCAGCCCTCAAGTGTTTCCTAAACAAAAAAAATGTTTCATGCCTTCATCTGTATAATAGCATATCTACATTATCCATTCAGTCTATGCAATCTTTACTTAATGAGGAAAAATTTTTTTAGTTCATGGAATATCAACTAGAATAACACGTGAATCTATGTGGAAACGTTTCTTTTCATTACTCCAGTGATGTTTATAATTTGAAGGTGTCACTGTTGATTCAAAAGCAAGGCAGATTCAAAGCAATCCATTTTTGGGATGGTGGTAAAAGTAGTTGTGTTGTGTGCTGCAGAAGTACAAGTCATCTTTTGTGCTAGTATGACGGGTAGTGTTTGATCTCTTGTTTCTATATTTCTGGTATTTTCTTTGTCCCTTGTTTTCATTGATTTGTTCTCTTTCTATATCTCTCTTGTCAATGTCTGTTATCTGCTGTTCCAGCGGTGGCTGCACACATTGCAAATATTTTCAGGTTTACAATTGTCACCACACAATGCTCAGAATGATTATCAATAACATTATAAATATAAAAAATTTGTTTGGTATTATAATGTATTATTGTTCATTGTGTTGGTGAATCCTACCATTTCAGATTGGTTAATGCTAGCCATTTTAGTTATCATAAGTAATAAAATTAGTACTTGGTAGCTAGGTTTACACCAGAATGATTGAACAATAGTCACAGTAATGATGAGTAGATAAATGGCTTAAATTATGTCCATTTGCCCAGCAAACATTTATTTAAAATTGAAAATTTCGGGATGTTGATTGGTACTCCATTGGCAGCAAACAAATCAAATAATTAGTAAAGGAAATACAAACTGATGACTAATTGACCACTTCATAAATGTTATGATGGTGACAAGTGGTAATTTGCATTGCTTAAACTCATTAGAGATGGTATGGTTTTAGTGATCCCTCTTCAATCCCTCTTCAAAATTGCTAACTTTTAGATAGCTGATTAGGATTAATTTCTAGATCCGTTTGATATCTGTATAAGGGGGAATTGTGTAATACACCACAGCAAGTGATGTTAAACGTATTATCACAGCAGGCTCTGATTTTGGCTGTGATTCTTGAGATGTTAATTTGTGATATTTTTTTAAACAAATATATCAGTGCTTTTATGATTATGCCATATCCATTGTCGTTAGATTTTATGAAAACAAAGGCCAAATTATGTTTTGTTTTACTGGCAGTGGATGAGGAGGAATGGGAACCAAACGTGGAATTACTGTTGCAAATTATTATCATCTGAATTTTATTGATTGTAAATGCCGTATTTTTGCGCATTTAAGACGCATAAATTATAAGACACACCCATATATAAGACGCAGGTTTTGACGATTTGTGTAAAAAATATTTTAAATAAGACGCCCTCAAATATAAGACGCACACAGCCTAGCCATCTGCCGAACTGAGCAATTTATCTCCAGTGGTTACCTTTCCTTTATCATAAATGAAAATTTGTCCAATGTTCCATCACCTGTCTGATGTAAACAAGGCTTCATTACCATTTTTAGTTGAGATCAAAGGCCAATAGCGGATGGGTTTAGTATCTGTTATCTAGATTCTAGAACAATAAATGCCGGATGTAAAGTTGGCTTCATTGATCCGCTAGGCCAAGTCTTCAGTGGCTGGGATTAGTACATAGACCAATAAAGCCCGATGTATGCGGTTAGCATATATAAAGGTGGGAACAGTCTCTTGTTATATATAAATGAGTGATCAATTTGCTTAGCATTTTTGAAATTTATAAAATTGTCACGATGTCGAAGCAAAAATCATACGGCATGGGAGAAAGTGAAAATTACGACAATCATCAATGGCTTCAGAAAGTGTGGGATAATTTCCGAACCGGCTAGCTCAATCAGTTCTTCGGACTATGACTCAGCTACATCCGATACCACTGACGCCAATGAGGATCAATTAGCATCAGTTATGGAGTTATTCCGCAACGACAACAGTGAATTTGATTTAAGTTTCGATGGATTTGAAGCCGAAACTGATGACGATGAAAATGAAGATGAATAGAACAATACGATACATTGATTTTGATCAAGTCAAACACTATTTAGTAACAGTTTATGATATTGTGAACACTTACCCAATTGTTTTTACAATTAGGAATGAAAATTGTGAATCGTGAATATTGACCACAATAATCGTCCTTCAATATCACACACTGTTCCGTTCGTTTGTGTTAAAAAATACTTAGATAAGACGCCCATTAATATAGGACGCACCCTGGGAGCGGGATACGTAAAATTTTGTACAAGACGCGTCTTGTATACGCGAAAATACGGTAATCAGTTCCTATGTTTTCTTTACATTTAGATCCAGTTTGATGCACTTATATAAGTACTTGTTTTTTTTAAGGGTTTAATGGCACATCAGCACTATACAGGCAGTATGCCAATTAAAGTTGACTTTATAGAAATGTTGATTGAACATTGAAGTTGTCATATTTAGGATAGCAGGATACTGTGATAGATTAGTGTCCTGATTACTGCTGTAAGTGTGACACTACCATTTTGTTTGATTTCTTGTGTGTCGACAAAAATTATTCCATGTGTGTTAAAGTTATTATCTACCCCAGAATTTTGCATTTGCATGCCAATTGTTTGTGCAGTCTGCATTGCATTTATTGTTGACTTGCTTAAAAATCTGGGCCATGGTCATGCAGTTTTCTTGAGAAATATTTGAGATGCTAAATTTGACTCAGGTGCTTTATTAACTAACATGAGGTCATCTAGACTTCACTGTTTTGGTTGAGTCAGGAAATGTAATACTGGAATACATCTGCAAGTTGTTAAGTCTTATGCAGCTGCTGTGTCTGTCAGAGAATTACATTTTTTTATGTAATGTGCATCCAACTGCAAAAGTGAGTAATAATAATAATAATAATGCTTTATTTATAATGGGTGACTCATTAGTCAAGGACTATTCTCCCTCAAGAAGAGTATAGACCTTGATCTGCCAGTGTTTAATGAAATAGGAAATGTATGGGCCAATGTCTGCAACAAAGAAATGTATGGGCTAATGTCTGCAACAAAGAAATGTGTGGACCAATGTCTGCAACAAAGTGAAGAAGGGGGGGTCATTTGGAAAAAGAGTTATATATATATATATATCTTAGCAGGTTTATTGTTTTGTGTGTTCATGACAATTATCAGCCTCTCTGATGTGGGGCTTCTTACCAGATTTTTCATTTCTGGTGCTTTAGTAATGATATCCAAGAATTTATTGTAGGCGGTAGTCTACATTTTTCCCTTTCCATATTGGAAATAGTTTTTTTGATGTTGTTGAAGATTTCATCTTCTCTTAACATAATCTATCATTGATCTTGGACCATGTGTTCATTGTTGTAGGGTTTAGCGCTATTTTTCAGCACAATATAGGCTATATGTGGCTGCCAGTATAAATAATGGAGGAAGACCCCGAAAATCCACATGAAAGAACCACCGACCCATGAGAAAATACTGGCAAGCTTTCTCACATACCTGCATTGGCACAGCCCTAGACTCAAACCCTTGCAGAGGTGAGATGGCAGTGATAAGTAACAATGAGTGATTTAGACCACTCTGCCATACGGTGCCCTGACCATGTGTTTGTTCTTGGTGCCAAAGTTACGAATAAATATACAAAATATGTAATTCCAGTTACAAGATCTGGCACAACCCAGTAACTTTTTATTGTGTATGCATAAAAAATATC
This sequence comes from Unio pictorum, assembly GCA_030141615.1. Classification (NCBI taxonomy): domain Eukaryota; kingdom Metazoa; phylum Mollusca; class Bivalvia; order Unionida; family Unionidae; genus Unio; species Unio pictorum. The sequence goes on from JARLTB010000052.1 coordinate 12,785,712, forward strand.
AGTACCAGCTATGCCTGATTTTCACCTTCAAACCAGTAGCTTTAAATTGGAAAATATGACATTGACTCCAGTTAGTAAAATCGATTAACAAAAGAATTGTTCCAACCATCCTAGTTATCCTTCCCTCTTCTGTATTGTTCTTGTAGATGGTTATATCAATATGGACTTTTCAATTCAGGACTTGTGACTTATGATGACCCAAATGAAGATTGTGCAATCAGATGTCCAGTGTGGCTGCCACAACAGCTATCTTGAAAATCAGATCGCTACTCCATTTGCTTGGAAAGAGCCATATAAACATAACATCAAAGCCATCTTGAAAATCTGATCACTACTCCATTTTCTTGGAAAGAGCCATAGAAACATCTCAACCATGGCCATCTTGAAAATTGGATCACTGCTCCATTTGCTTGGAAAGAGCCATATAAACATCTCAACCATGGCCATCTCAAAAATCTGATCACTGATCCATTTGCTTGGAAAGAGCCATATAAACATCTCAACCATGGCCATCTTGAAAATTGGATCACTGCTTCATTTGCTTCGAAAGAGCCATATAAACATCTCAACCATGGTCATCTTGAAAATTGGATCACTGCTCCATTTGCTCGGAAAGAGCCATATAAACATCTCAACCATGGCCATCTTGAAAATCAGATCACTGCTCCATTTGCTCGGAAAGAGCCATATAAACATCTCAACCATTGCCATCTTGAAAATCTGATCACTGCTCCATTTGCTTGGAAAGAGCCATATAAACATCTCAACCATGGCCATCTCAAAAATCTGATCACTGATCCATTTGCTTGGAAAGAGCCATATAAACATAACAATCTGATCACTACATTTGCTTGGAAAGAGCCATATAAACAAATCAACCATGGCCATCAATAAGATTAAAATCTGAGCGCAACTGTCCTATGTGAAGATTTGACACAGTTCACATCTTCGTCATGTTCTGGTGACCCATATTATTACCATAATTGCTCATTTTTCAGCTAGTCTGTTGAAGCCTTATATCTTCACATTTTGGAGACCAAGCAGTTTAACTGCAGATCAGTAATGTGTGCCAAATTATTTGATTCACTTTTTACAGCACTTGCGATTGAGCACATGAATGCTCATTGCCAAATTTAAAATTAAATTCACAATCATCTAGTTCTGTAATTAAAACACCTCACCTGTAAGTTTTTGGTTTGGAGGACATGATGTGATACTGTCTAACTAATGTCCTTGTGTAGCATGTCTGCTAGTCGACTGACTGGATATCAATTTTAATACATGAATATTAAAAGAAATAAAAATGATTAAAAATGGCAAGGTTTTGTGTCTCTATATTGCTGGCATTATAATGGACATTTATCCACTTCATGCATGCCCAGCATGCATCTGGGTACTGACAAAAAATTTTGCTGTTAGAACTCCTATTTTCACCCTGGAAAGAGGCACACATTGTCACAAAAGTGTCTGGACTAGACTCCCACACACTGTGCAAATGATGCCATACCTGTTGCTTTTTCTTACATGTTGAATTGTCAGAATGCATGGCATTTCCTCAGTGCCATTAGCTGAGTAATTTACCCACTACAATCAGCTGGAGGAACATCCCCAAACCTCTGTTACTTTGATAGCTATCTTCTATTTATTTATTTTTGGAAGGGCCTGTAGTGCATATCCTGCCACTGTTCACTGATAGTGGAACACATTTTTGAGAGATGGGCTTTTACCCTTCAAAACAGATTTCTTAAAAAATGTGAACTCACTTAAGAAACTATATGATGATATGCCACCAATGAAAATTCTGGATATATATATATATATATATATATATATATATATATATATATATATATATATATATATATATATATATATATATATATATATATATATATATATATATATATATATATAGAGGAATCGCTGTTTATATTAACAAACTGATTCTGTAACTTATTTTATATAACCTTTACAGTTTTAGCATCTTTACATCTTAACTTGTATCTTGTTGTACTACATGTTTATGTTTATTTGGAAGGGTTTGTCTTCCTAAAGTGTTCATTGCAGTTCTTTATATTATTTTTAAACTTGTTTTTTTTTTTTTAATTGATGCCATGTAGACAGTACTTTAAAACCCTTTAGATGCATGCTTCCTTGTATGTTGAGCATTGTGTGTAAGGTAGTTATTATAGGACTTCTGGGCTTGATTTCTTTTGATTGTTTAATTGCCATTTGCTATCATTGTTAAAATTTTATGACATCTTTATTTAATGTTTGAAGATACCCTTTGGTACTGTTATATAAATCCCTTTGATTTATCAGGGAATTCATCATTTTATGATGCACAGTAAACATTCTAGTAGTTATAATGAGGGGCAAAATAAGACGGTGTGGGGTTTAGAAGAGGGTGTTTTACTTTGTGCAGCAAAAGAATGAATGTTATTTTTTTTCCTGTTGACAACAGATAGCTGGGGGATGAAGCATGTGATTGCTTACTTCGGAAGTTGTACCTGTAATGCCACAAGTAATAATATATTAGAAGTGCATTTTTAAGACAACATGTATATATGGTTGTGTAAAACATTGTACATCTTTTTTCTTGTATAAGAGTTTCAAGTGACTTAAAAAGGCAGTCTGTGTGTGTGCATGTTTTTGCACCAAGTGTACTATACCTCTATACAATCCCATCAATAACTTTTTTGAGATTGCTGAAAAAAGCTCACCTTCTAAATGGTAACAATTTAATTTACATGTATCAATTAGGCAGGGCTAAAGAAGGGTTTGTGGTCTTAAGACTGCAGATTGACAATGCTGTTGCCTTTTTGTATAAATGTATAAGCAAAATGTGGTTCTGGGTTAGAGATACTCCACAATCTGAGATTTTGAAATATGGAAATGTTTTTAGAGTAATAGATATTTGGCTCTGTGCCTGTCATTTGCGGGCACTTTGAAGGCAGAGGCTGATATATTACATATATTAAACCATGATTTTGAATGCACATTGAGGCCTGAAAATGTTTGGAGGAAATTTAACCTAATTTAGTAATGTGATATTGGCCTAAAGACTGAATTGTATGCTACCAAGATACAAACTTGACCCTCAAGCTTCACTTGTTGATGAATTTTCTGTATCTTAAGAGTATTTCACTCTACCTAATGTTCTATCCCCTTTCATGTAATTCTATGGAAGAGGAAGGTGAGGTGAGGATGTTTTAGTACTACGGCTGGTTCTTCCAACTATTCTTTGTCAGATCAGTTGTACTTGCTGTCCAGAACATCCAGTATTCTGTTTCTTCTATCCATTTAAAAACTCTGCTTGGAAATGTTTGTTATCAGGAAAGCTGTTAAAAAGAAATTTGTCACAATCAAATTTTGGTTTTTATGCTCCATCTTTTCCTGCAGTCTTTCCAGCCTTAATCTGTTTTATGGCTTTTAGAGTGTCTTGCACTGTGTGAGCATCATTGAGATCCATCTTTGGTGGTTGTTGTGGGATGCAATCAATAGCTGCCTCCTGGACTGTATAGCTAGTGTTGAAGAGGGTGTGAAAGTGCTCTGACTAGTGGTTCATGATAGATTTGTTGTCGGCGAGTAGCTCTTGGCCATCTGCACTTCGTAGGGGACTCTTGTTTTTGGAAGGAAAGACCATACAAAACATTCAACGCTTCATCGAACCCCTTGTAGTCAGCAGTGTCAGCATACAGCTGGGTTCTTTCTGCAAGCTTTGTCCACCACTCATTTTGTATGCCTTAGAGCCTGCATTAGAGGGAGCTGCAGATACAGCAGAAGCTGCTTTCTTCAGCAGACAAGATGGTTGAGCGAGGTTGGCTTGGTATGCTGATCTTTTTGGCACACAGTTTTTGGACTTCTTGGTTCAAACCAGTTTTTGTTTTTAATAGTGGTTTTAAATCCAAGGATTACTTCTGAGTTTTGCAGAATGGCAGCTTTGATGCGATTCTTCCGGAGGTAGGTAGATCTGATAGAAAATTCAGTTATTCAAGTCTTGACTGCAGGCTCTCTTGAAAATCTGCCTATATGTCAGCACACAAAAGGTTTTTGATTGGGAGCTTCCTTCTCTGTGTACCTTCTTGTTATCTGGGCCCTGGTTTGAAGTTGAAGTCGAGCTTGCATCTGACAAGACTATGATGTTTGGCACTCTGCACTGGACATGACTCTGGTATGAAGGACAACTTTTTAAATGCCAGTGTTTTGATCTAGGATCGATCCAGATCGTTTTCATTCTTTCTTTCTGCTGAAATACCATGTTTGTGATGGTAAGCTGTAATTCAGCACAAAATTCAAGAAGCAGGTGCCCATTGTCATTGCAGCCGCCCCACTTCATGTTTCCCAAGAACTAGGGCATAACTGACTTTTGATCCGGAAATCGGATTCCACCGAATAGTATGAACTTCCGATTAATTGTAGTCTGACAAGGTAGGAACGACCGATTCGGATAATAAAAATAATAAAGTTGAATTTCTATAGCACCGTGTCTAACGCTGCGTGTCATTCGATAGTGCGTTAATAAAGTTAAATAAGAAGTCAGAAAAGTCCAATATGGTCAACACAACCACGCTGTGAGACAATCTATTTGAACTGGTGGGTGAAAACCAGAAATGAAGCCGGATATGGTAAAGTACTAAGTAACATGCTAGACACTGCAAAACCAGATACCAGAAACCCGGAAACGGAAGATGAAATTTTTTAGAAAAAAATACGGATTTAGCATTTCCGATTAATTGAATCGTATCCGGAATCGGAAGAATTTCATGCCCAAAATCCAGAATCGGAAATCAGTAGAAAAATGCTAATCGGTTATGCCCTACCAAGAACGGCTTTTCAAGCTTCTGATTCTCTGCTTACTCTGGATTGAAATCTCCATAAATGATCATTTTATCGCTCTCGGGGATATTCTGCAGAAGTCTGTGCAGGTCAGCGTAGAATTTATCCTTTTCAGAAGGATCTGCCAGGAGTGTTGGAGCATATACACTGAAGAATGGCACTTTGTTGGTTCCCAAATGGGAGATGTATGCACATGTGACCAGTGGAAAGGTTTGTTAACTTGGTGGCGATTGAGTCCTTAACCATAAAACTAAGTCGTTTTCATTCTTTGGTTTTACTGACCAGTATAAGGTGTATACAGCGACAAGCACTCGGACTTCCCTCCTCTTAAGAAAAGACTTCCGACTACCCGTTGCTGTTAAATGCATTAAATGCATTTACTAGATTCAGTTGATAATACATTTGTATGATTTACAAAGCAGTGATTAGTCTTTTTGTCTTAAAATGCTTCTGTTATAGGATAGTTGAATCGCCTCGTATGAATGTGTACGTGTGATTTGAATTTTTAACAATTTTTCAGTCATGTTGCTATGTTGACTGCAGTGTGGCAGTTTAATGAGACATCTTTGCACTTGGATAATACACAGACAAGTAGCTTGATGTTCTACCCAGTCACATTATCCTGACACCAAGCTGACCAGTCCTAACACTAGACTCTTAATGCTGAGTGCCAAGCAAAGCAGTTGTTAGTACCTTTTTATTAATAAGTCTTTGGTATGACTCGGGCGGGGTTCAAATCAGCAACCTCCAGTATTAGAGATGGATGTTCTAACTACTAGACTACTGGAGCAGTATAAAAAAAAGGTTCAGTGAAATTGGAAAATTGTAATGCAATTAATATCTCAAGTTAACTGGAAAATTCAACAATACTTGCCAGGTTGTAGATTGATGTTGATTTCACTGAACCTGTCATACCCTCAGGGATCACATGCCCAACCACCCTCCTTTTCTCTTTTGTCCAACCTTTCTAAAGACTGACGAGTCATGTGATCTATATGTCAAACTGTGTGATCCCAAAGGGTACATGTACTGGTACTACAGGTTTAATGAAATCATCACCAGACTACCAACTTTGTAATTATTGTTTGATTTTCTAAATTTAGGTCCGGTTCTGTAGGCTGTGCTTAAATTGATACCTTCATATAATTTTTAGACCACCTGAGTGGTCATTGTATGCAGTTGTAATCATATACATATCATAGACATAAACACTATTTAAAATAAGGTCAAACTGTCTTGCTATTTTTATTCATCTGGAGTCACACATACAGTGAATTATCATTGAAAGATCATACAAGTGATAAGAGTATAGTGTCATATATATATATATATATATATATATATATATATATATATATATATATATATATATATATATATATATATATATATACACACACACATACACATACACACACATACACACACACGTTAATGCCAGACTGCTTATCAGTGTGATTCTAAATTTGGTTGTTTTGACTGAAAGTCTTGGAAATTGAGTGCATATGGTTTCCTTTATGTCTTTATAAATAGGTGCAAATGATGGATTTGAGCTCTTACAATCAGTGAAGTTTCTTAGAAATTGCATAAATTTTGCAGTCAGTTAATATTAATGTGCCATCATTTTTGTCAGCTGCTCAGTAACTTTTGTAATGTGTGGTGCCTTTTTGGGGGGTAAAGGGGAGTTTTTCCTCCATTTCCATCAGTATCATTGTAAAACTTGCTGCCTACAGCTACAACCTGCAGAATAATAATCAAAATGGTCAATGACAAAAAAGGGCACTTGTCTAGGTGGTGCTCTACGGTTTCATATTTTGCATGGGGTATTTTTTTTTCAGAACAAATATTGCCAGGTTTTTATCACTGGTTATCCTGACTGTTTAAAAAACACCTTGTTTTAGTATTTTTAAAGAACTTCCCTTTATTTTTATGCATGATTGATTGGTTTATAGTGTTAAAGTTTGGCCATACTTTGTATGCATGACTGATTGGGTTGTTAAAGTTTGGCCATACTTTGTATGCATGATTGATTGGGTTGTTAAAGTTTGGCAGTTGCTTCAGATCTGCCCTTATACAACAACTGCTAACTATAGTTAGTCACTTTCACTTCCAGGACTTCAAAGGTAAATTGTTTTAAACCATGAACTTTTTCTAGAAAAAAACCCAACATTTTATATAGTTTGTGATTCCTTCATTCCACCTTCAGCAGGCAGATTTTTTTAGCACATTGGAGCAGCGATGTTGGTCAGCTGTGTGCATAGATCATGTACAGTTTTCACAGTGCAGATTGTAAAGACATTTCAGCCACAGTACATGAGAGTAACATAAAGAGTATGCCAACATGCTCTCCACAGTGAGTGTGGTTCTTTCCGGGTTTTTTCCCCTGGGTTCTTCCTCCACCATTAATACTGGCCACCATGTATAGCCTATCGTGTGCTGAAAATGGCATAAAACACTACAACAACAACAACTCTCCACAGTGCATGTTGCAAGTGCAAACAGCTTCACCTTGCAGCTGTCACTCAGAAGTAGGTACTATCTGTAGAGTGCCACCTGAAGTTAAAGGTGTGTTAGTAATGGTTGGATCTGGCAGTATTTACAGTATTGTTGCCTTAGATTAATTGTCATTAAGCATTCCAAAGAAGTTTACTGTGGTATATAAAGCAAATTCAAGGGTATGGAGGTCTGCTGATCAGGATCACAGTTGTCAGTTTGTTCTTTTAAATGGTTAAAAAAAAGGTGTATCATGTGATCATGGATAGGTGTTGTACATGTATTTTAAATCAGTCACCAATGTACATGTACCAGTCATAGGATTAATAGGTCAAAGGGCATGAACACTGGTTGAATTGGTTTTAATTTTTAAGGATAATTGTTAAAAGCTTTTGAAGGGGTGGTATTTTTACTTCTATAAAAGTATTGGCAGATAATTTTAATGGTGAGGATGAACAGTCACTAGTATTGTTGCCAAAATGATAAAGGTCCTAATATCATTTTGTTGCTGTTTAAAGAAGGGCACAGTGACGGTAAATTTACACATTTTTATGGCAGCAGCTCTGATATATTTCTGATTGTACCATGTGGAATCGAAATCTGAAAATAATTAATAGAAATACATGTACATGTATGGATAGTTAATAACTAGCAATGGTCAGATTGTTTAGAGTTCATCTTGATTCAAGATTGAAATGGAAATAATTACCATTGAGTTAATTGTATGAAAGAAAAGACCAGAAGAGCTAAATTACTCATATATAGATGGATTGTAGTATGCTATAAGGTATTTGGGCTTGAAACAGTGATATGTGATTTACAGTGTTATTTATGACACATGACTATTTTTAGACTAGCCTACATATTGAAGTTGTCATGTTATCTATTCTTACTTATCCATCCCATGTACAGTGTGAGATCTAAAATTGAGGCTTCCTTTATTTGAGGTCACTCCATTTGCAGTGAAGATGGTGGCCTTATAGACAAGGTACCCTACATAATTGGAAAAGTGTGGTAAAAAGGGCTTTTGTACCAGGCAAGGTGGTCTATAATCAGGGATGGGCTTTTGAGAGGGACCTTGCAAGAAGGAGAACATTGTTCAGCTCCCTCCAATTTAATCCCACATGAACAGGTTTTCAGGGTCCTTGTTCTGTGAGACAGCTTACACTTTGAAGAGTTCATTGTAGTTAGGCAAGTGTTTTGAGCTAAGTTGAGAACAGAATTTCAGTATAAATTCAATAAACCCATCTTAAAAGAACACCCTTTCTGACAAGTAAAAAGTGTCTCTAGTCAGATGGTTTCACATGTAACAATTAATCCAGATGTTTGGAATCTGGTTGTAAATGACAGGTTGTCACCCAAAACGGTTGTTCTTTGATTTTGAGTTTAATTTTACCACAACAGAGGGTTTAATTGGCTCATTGGTTAACATGACAGTCTCCAAATCATAAGACTAGATTCCGACCTTAGCTAAAATAATCCTGTTCATTAATTATTGTTTTATTGAATTGCAAGTGTCCTGCAATTATATGGTACCTACCATAAGTTAGTTTTACATTAAAGAAAAATTGTTTTAAATGATTGGAATCTTTTCAACATATATACCAAGCAGACACAGGTCTACAAACTAGAATATCGATCACTATTTCAACCATATTCAGCTAAAATAAGCATGAAATGTCATGCAAGAAGACATTGACTTTGATTCTTAGAAGTAAAGTCGTTGAAAATTCAGTTGGCATTTCACACTAGACCAAGCATACCTTGGCACATGAATCTTCAGTTGAATATTCGCAATTCAAAGCAAAAATATGCGTAACAACTATGTCCAATATATACGATAAACTGTTCATACAGCTGGCCAGCAAGAAATTTTTCATAATGGAAATAAAGTTGTTTTATTATCAGATTGTTGCTAATTTCATCAGAAATAGTATCAGAAATACCTTGCTATCTACAGAATTAACACCATTATTTACATAGGAACCATGCAAATCAAGCAAAATTGAATTTTTGTTGCCCAAAGCAAATTATGACTGTGTACATTATCCAGAGCCATAAAAAAATTGACATTAACAAATTTATAGCCAATATTTCACCACAATGTTATGAAATCCAAGCTTTTGGTGTGGATGATGTTGCCAATTATCATCGATTAAGATGGTAAATCGTGAGATGAACATAACAGAAAGATCATACTTTTCCTTGATAGCTGTTCTACACACCCAATAATGGAATTGTCAAATGTTAAGGTTTCATACAGTCTGAATACAACTTCATAATTTCAGCCTATAGATGCTGGAATAATCCAAAGAGTTAAATCATCTATAGAAGTTGCTGAGACATGTTCCTCATGTATGATGTGTCAGCTGCGTTGGAGATTACACAAAAGGTGTCACTGCTGGATACATTGCAGTCAGCATGGGATGTTGTGACAGCTGAGACCATTCAGGTGTGATTTCACAAGTTTTTTTTTCAAGAGGTTTCAGATGTATCAGAGGTAGAGGAGGAAGATGAGGACTTATCTTCTCCTTATAATAGACTTATTCCACTTGGGTGATCCATCAGGGATTATGTGTGTTGTGATAACCACAGAGACATTACTGTTACACAGCATTTTGTTTGTTTGTTTTTTATGGTTTAACGCTATTTTTCAGCACAATATAGGCTATACATGGCGGCCAGTATTAATGGTGGAGGAAGAACCCAGAAAACCCTGGAAAGAACCACCGACCCACAAGAAGCTACTAGCAAGCTTTCTCACATAACTACATTAGCCGAATCTTAGACTCGAACCCACGCAGACAGAGGTGAGATGGAGTAATCCGTAACGGACAGCGCTTTAGACCACTCGGGGGCCCCTTTACACAGCATTAGAAATATGTATGTATGTATGTATGTATGTATGTATTTTCGCGCATATATCCCGCACACGCAGATAATCCGCACCCTCATATAGCCCGCGGGTTTTGGGGTTTTGTGTAAAAAATCGTTGGCATAACCCGCACCTTTGTATAACCCGCAACCATAGATATATTTATACAGCTACAATCGGAAATGAAATCAATTACAAGATCACGGGGCTTCGCTGATGTAGCAAACTGCGATTCTGTTTTCCGTTTTGGTGACAAAATATACCATCTGGTGATATTTATGGCGACACCAATTTTGGCTGAGAAAAGCCGTATATACAGTCTTGCGTTTGGAGTAGAGAAAATCAAAGGCACCATGACAGGAAACAATGTACTGGAATATATTGTTAAAATAACAAGTCCTTGTCTCATACTGGCAAACCACACTAACAGTGCACTGTTATATCATAATCCGCTAATGATGATATCTGGCCTTGTTACTTTATGCAACTGACTAGTCAAAATCCGAATCCGCAGAAGGAACCCGCACCTTTGTATAACCCGCAACCATAGATATATTTATACAGCTACACTCGGAAATGAAATCAATTACAGGATCACGGGGCTTCGCTGATGTAGCAAACTGCGATTCTGTTTTCCGTTTTGGTGACAAAATATACCATCTGGTGATATTTGTGGCGACACCAATTTTGGCTGAGAAAAGTCGTATATACAGTCTTGCGTTTGGAGTAGAGAAAATCAAAGGCACCATGACGGGAAACAATGTACTGGAATATATTGTTAAAATAACAAGTCCTTGTCTCATACTGGCAAACCACACTAACAGTGCACTGTTATATCATAATCCGCTAATGATGATATCTGGCCTTATTACTTTATGCAACTGACTAGTCAAAATCCGAATCCGCAGAAGGCGGAAACGTAAAATGAGTACAGTCAAGCAGATGACACTAATTTAAAAACAAATACCAGATGGAAGAAGAAAAAATAACGTTTGCTGACACTTCAAAGAGAACTGATTACCTTTGAAGCACTGATATATACTAAACAAATAAAACAAATCTGTTTCAATGTTCTACAATTATCTGAAGTTGCCGCAGCAATAACAAACAGGTATTTGTTTCACCCTTCAACTGGAGCCTTTAGCGGCGCCATCATCAAAGTAAGCCGACGACCTTTGCTCAATAAAAGTCAGGAAAAACACGGTACACAGTGCTTGTGTGCGTAGGAGCTGTGCCTCAACTACAGGCTACATAAACACGGACATTTTTAAATAATCTTGTATTCTTGTGAAGTGTAGATTCGAGTTTAAATAATTTCTTTCTGTTTAATTTAAAAAATGCCGAAACGAAAGTCTTACACAGCCGACTTCAAGCTAACTGCCATTGCGTATGCTGAAGTGCATGGCAATAGAGCCACAGGCACAAAATTTGATATTGATGAGAGTGTAATCCGAGGTTGGAGAAAAGAAAAAGGAACGTTGGAGAAGATGAATCCACGAAAACGTGCTCGTCGCGGACCTAAAGCAAAGTGGCCTCACCTTGAAGCTGACCTGAAGCAGTGGATCGTGGCCCAGCGGTAAAA